>CM057809.1:96649477-96736977 GCA_030067965.1 Latrodectus elegans
CTCTCTCTCACACAAACACACACACACACTATAGAACAGCATGTCTTACATATAAATTGTAGATTTTAAGAGAAACGTTCTTTCACGCAAAAATAATTCAAAATTACATTAACAAACATTTTATACGTCCTTCTACATAAAAAAAAGGAGAAAAATGTCAAAATAGCAACGTATTCTATTTACATGAAATAACTATAATTTAATATTTGCACAATTTTTTAATAAGTAATTACTTAATATTAAATTTGTGTTAAAAGTAATTTGTATGAGTATTTTCTTATAAATTTCAAGTTTTTTAATCACAATAAATATTTTATTTACCTGCAAAAAATAATTATTATTCTTAAAATACATTAAATTATATAATATTTAAATATTGAAGAAACTTGTTTTATATTTCCGTTAAAAAGTAATAAAAATAATATAAAATACTTGCATTTATATATTTTAAAGGAAAAGTAAAAATATTTGAATACTTAGTTCACATTTTAAAGCTTTTTCCTATTCAAGAAAGAGGCTGTTATTCTTACTATTTCATTTTCAACTCTCAATGGCTTTTAGTGATGGATGTTTGGTTAATTTTTTCCATATCTTGCTAAAAATAGTACCATAATGTATTCTTAACTAACGGAGTTTTTGAAGATATATAAATATGTTTAAAGCCTCAGATATGTATATTTTTAAGAATCATTGATTTAAAAATTCTATAACTACTCATTTTACTTAAGAATGAAAATTTTAAGGTAATGATAACATTTACTTTCAATTCAATGATGCTGACTAGTAAAATAAATATAATTACTAAAAGAAATTTTCTTCAACCACTGAAATTTCATTGATTATATACAATAAATTTCAATGTATATTTAATTAAGTCTAACTTGCTTATAAATTACTAAAAGGAAAGGATTATTAACTTTCATTGAAGTATATATACTGTAATAATCTTTTATGAGGGAAACTAAGGGATATCATAATAAAAACAGTCAAAAAGAAGAAATTAGAAAATATTTTCTCCTCCAAATATAATATTTGCTAGAGAAATGTAAATAATATTAAAAGAAATTTATTTTTAAAATTTAAATACATCGTTTTGCACAGTTAATGGCTCATGACTGTTGTAATATTTTATTAAGATCTATTGCGTAGTGACTTCCTTTCGAAATTTTAGGGAACCAAAAGCAGGGGTGGAAACACACACACACACACACACACACACACACACACACACACACACACACACACACACACACACACACACACACACACACATGATTAATCACACACTGAAATCTCTATTTATATGTGAATTAAAGAATTTAGTATTATTTTTAGAAATGTAAAGATAATTTGTGCTATTGATATATAATAAACCTAAATTGTTTTAATTAATACTGAAATGTATTAATAATGAACCTAAATTATTAATATATTAATTAATAACTAATTTAAATTATTATAATACAGATTAAAAAACATATTTTTAATATAATCATTAATTTTTCATGCAATTTTCTGAGACTTTTAAAAAAGTACGTTTAACACGTGTTTCGGAAAGATCTAAGCATTCCGGTAGAAATATGAAGTTGAAATTAATTTTTGTAGATATCAATGAGGTTTATTCTTTTTTAATCATTATGCTTTGGATAACTATTTTGTAAAAATCTTGATTATGACCAACATAATATCAACCCATGACACAAAGAGTTAGGGCAGCAAAATAAAAAAAAATGTATCGATAAATTTTAATATTTTTTAATGATGCCTACTTTCGAAACAATGTTAAAATTTCAACACGCAGTAGTTTATTTATTACTGAACTAAATATCTTTTGCAGGATTTCACTTCAGCATATTGTGTAACTTACAAGATAGTAAATAGTTGATTGTTGAAATCAAATTTAATAACATTTTAAATACGTTGATTGACGCGTGTAATTCGTGTATTACATTCTTTATAATACTGTACTAACAATATTTTAAATGGGAAAATTACTAACTCTGTTCACCAATCTTCTGCTGTTAATATTCTGAACTATATTATAAACTCATTGCCTATAGGCCAGAGATTTATGTGCCAAGGCGAGGAATTGTAACTTACCAGCCATTTGTCTTCATATAGAAGGACTGCGTATTTGGAAGTGAAAGATGAGATGCATGGTAGTGATTCATTGCTTGCAGTTCATTCATAATTCAAAGATTGGATGGAAATTGAATGAGAATTCAGCTTCACTATCAACCAATAATTTCGTGTTCGTCATATAGAAGACAAATATTCGGGACTCATCTGGAAGCATTTCTACAAGAGCTTATTTTTATCATATAAGAATATATTTATACTAATTTATTCTTGTTACTTACTATAAATATATTCTTGTATGAATATAAGTAAATGAACTTTCGGAAAATGTGTTTCAGTGCAAAAAGCGTTTTAAATTGGTAGCTCATTTTATATAGAATCAAAATTCAATTTGTTAAAGGTTGAGATATTTTGTTTTTTCCGAAAATAAGAAATAAATTTATTTTGCAAAAAAGAGTATATATATTTTTGTTAGAATTTCTGATTTTGAGATATTTCTAATATTTTAATTAAAATTATATTTTAAATTTATTTTGGAGATAAATAAGCTTGCGTGTTTTTACAAATTAGGATATTCATTAGATTGAATCACTTTTCAAAGTGATCCCATTAGAAAAGACATAGAGTAAATTGTAAAAACTTCTATAAATATCTAGTATAAACTGGAAATACTTTTAAAAATTAAATTCGAGGATATATTTAAGTAAATATTTAAATTTATTATGATAATTATTTATTTGAATAGGTATTTTATGTTTTATTTATTGCGCATCCTTATCCTACTAATAATGGAATTATTGAGTCTTCAGTTATGATATCATTGTAATTAGATGCTTATTATCTGTAAGATAAGTCATGAATGACTAATTCTCTTTGAAAAAATTGTAATACAGTAGAATAAAAAAATCCTAAATACATAAAAAATAACTTTCAATGCGTAGGATTTTTAATAAACAAGTTTTTGTGTAGTGGTCTTTTCAACAAACACCAAATACCAAATATTTTTATTTTATTCAATTATTATATAAACAAATGAAAGAAAATATATTTTAAACACTTAAATAATCATAAAAGTATTTTGTATTAATAAAAAAGTTAAATAGGTTAAATATTTTTAATATAAATGTAGCATGTCTTATAATTAGCATTTTTTATTTATTTATAATGAATGATGAATAATCTATTTTGAAAACGCAAAAATTTCAATCCTCAATAAAACAGAATGAAAAGGATTTGTGAACTTACTTCATAGCGAAGACATTTTTATTCCCAAATCCACTCACTTTAATTTGAAAACGAATGGTTTGAAAGATAACCACTCAAATTGCAGTGAACCACTTTCCGCAATATTCTATTGACTAAGGCCTGAATTGAATGTTGAGATAGAGTATAGGCTTGCCACTCATTCTTGAAATTTTAATTCATTTGATAAGTTTCAAACATGTTTGAAAGAAGGAACTTTCTCTAGTATTATAAGTTTTTAGTCATTTATTAAGTAAAGTAGAATGAATAGATTAGTTTCAGTAAATCAATTCTATACTAGTAAATAATATTATAATATATACAGACAGAAAAATTAATCCATTAATGTAACTTTGCATCATATTTTTTTTAACAATGAATAACTTTTTTGTGATATAATTTGATTTCAATGAAATCGTTTCTTAGTAACTTTTAAATTTTTGTTGTCACGATAAATTTTATTCATATATTTTTAACTGCCTATTCATTAGAATTTTATTCTCATATAGTAAATTTAATAATAACGTAGGTGTTTTGTATTGCTTTATAGAATATTTTGTTTTGCAGCTTAAGGAAAATTATTATGTTACTATAAAATATATTTTGCTGGCGCGAAAATGTTTAATTTACTTAAAATGTGTTTCTCTGTGAAAATTGTGTGTAACATAAGATTCTTTAAAAAGAAATTTTATGTTTCTGGCATAATATGTGTACTTTCTTGAGCTGTATGGAAAATCATCCAAAAATTCAGATAATAATGTAGAAAACTTACTTCAGTTAACATTTCATGCTTAGAAAATGTCAATGAGAAGAAAATCCGTGTGTAAATATAAAGATAATTGCACTTTCGTAAACAATCCAAATGAAAATCTAATCTAATAAGGAATATACTTGGAAATAATATTATTAGATTAGGATATATATATATATATATATATATATATATATATATATATATATATATATATGTATGTATGTATGTATGTATATATATATATATATCCTAATAATATTATTATGCATAGATTATATATAGTAAAAGTAGGAGAGACTAGAGACTATCTTTCTGTTTGAGAATGTTGAGTTATTACTGAAGATAATAGATAAACGAATGTAAACATGGATATGTGAATACATATTCTATGTATGTTTTGTCACAAACAAAAGAAAAAAGACAGTAAACATCATAATTAACATCATCAACGTTCAGGGAATTTCCTTCCATTGCTAAAAAACAAAATATAAGTTAGTTGATTTCATATAATAGAGTCTGGTAGAGAAGAAAAAGAAATATACGTTTGCATGTCTAACCAAGTGTTTTCACTGGTTTATTTATCAAAGAAATTCCTTATTGATTTATACACGAGAAACAGTGCAATAAGGCCTAATTTAGAATTAATAATATATATATCATATTTTAGACAATAATGTAAGAACGCAATTTTTGTCGACACTCATACAAAATCAATTTCAAGTTTTCAAAAGGAAAGATAAAAAGACCCTTATTTCTTTTGTGTAGCAAACTAATGTGATTTACTAACTGACAACATATTCCACAATATTTTATAATATTTCATCAAATTATTAACAGAATATAAAGCTGGGAACATTTTAATCCGTAATTTTAAAGAGAGAAAGAAATTATGTTCATGTGGTAAGATGTGTTTCGGTTAAAAAATATTTGTTTTAAATGAAATGATATCTGCGATTCAGTGGCATTGAAGGAAGGAAGTTTATGAAGTAAGTGTATGGTATTTAAAGGCATGTAATGTTTATATGTGTATGACACAGACTTTGTTAAAAATTACTATATGAATAAATAAAAGCAACTATATTATTGTGCCTTGTAATAGTCACATAATAAAGCATTAATGATATTGTGGTAATACTGCAAATGTTGTGATGGGGTTGTGATATCGATTATTTAAATTATGTATTTGCCACATGCTACAAGAATAAATTGTAGTAATGATTTTAGCATATTCTATAACTTTTAGTAGAAGTATTAAAATAATGTTTTAAGTTTTTTAAGTGAACTTTTAACTAGCTATTGTGTTAAGCTACAATTATGTAGATTTTTTCAGATTTTTTTTATTATACATTAAATTTAATAAATTGAATTGAAATTTTTTGCAAGTTAAATTAATTAATAATCAGAGAAATAAAAAAAAGGCATCAAAAAATTGCTATAAAATTTTAAGATTTATATGATCGTTACTCAAAGATTGGAGATAAACGCCTACAAGGCATAGAAAAATGGGTCAAGAGGTTCAAAGTATTATGTATCATATCTATCAATATCTCGAATAAAAGAATAATTATTTTTCATTATAACATGTTGAAAAAGAATAAATATCGATTTATATATCTAATGAGCGTATAGGGAGATAAATTTTTTATTTTCAGTAAGAGTGTACTCTGTAATTTTAGATAAAAAAAGTAATCATTTCTTAAAAATTAGCAAATTAAAAATATTTTTTAACTCGGAAACTAGGAATATACACCCTACTAATAACAAAAAAAGTTTGAGTGATGCTTGTTTTTTTTAAATTCTGCATAAACAAATATGATTTTATAATTTCTTGAAAAACACACTCACCATTTACTTTTTTCTTGAAGAGAATCATAAAACAAACAGAGATATTTATTTAAATAATACTTTAAATCTTAATATCCTAAGTACAAAAAGTGATATTTTATTTAACTAAAATATTGATATAAAAAAGCTCAAATGTTGGAAGAACTACCACCCGAATATAAAATGGTTTGCTTAGAAATATTTTTCTTACTATAGATTAAAGAAGAAATTTGTATTATTCCGTTCAAGACAGATTTTTTTCGAGGTATGTGCTTATATAAAGAAATACTTAAATAAAATTTCACTATGTCAACACAAAGAGTGAAATAATATGTCAATATAAGCACCTTTTCCCGAGAAAAAATCCAGATTGTTATTTTAAAGATAAAACTAGAAAGTGTGAACTATTCAATTCTTTTTACAATGGATATTTTTACTTTTTATTTATCTAAAAAGTTGAACTGATTTTCATCATAAAGTAAAACTAAATTTACGTTATATATATATATATATATATATATATATATATATATATATATATATATATATATATATATATATATACATCCACACACACACTACTGGTCATTAAAATTGCTACACCAAGAAGGCGACATGCTACAGACGTGAAATTTATATGAAAGGAAGAAGGTGCTGTGATATGCCAATGATCAGCTTTTCAGCGCATTCAGACAAAGCAGGCACCAGTAGCAACACCTACATTGTTTTTAAATGGGGAAATTGTTCAGCCGGTTCCTCATACACAAATTTCATTTGAACGTTTTTGCCTGGTGAAAAGCTGTTGTGATGCCTCGTGTAAGAATGAGAAATGCGTACCGGCACGTTTCTGACTTTAATAAAGGTCGAATTGTAGCGTACCGGAATTGCGGTTTATCTTATCGCAGTATTGCTGCTCACATCGGTCGAGATCCAATGACTGTTAGCAGAATATGGAATCGATGGGTTCAGGACGGTAATACGGAACGCAATGAGGGATCTCAACGGCCACCTATCACTAGCAGCCGAGAAGACAGGCATATTATCCGCATGGCCGTAATGGATCGCGCAACCACCTCACGTGCCGTGAGTCAAGAAACGGGGTCGTTTGGAAGACAACAAGTGTTTGCACGAACTGTTCGACGACGTTTGCAGCAGCATGGACTCTCAGCTTGGAGACCATGGCTGTAGCTTCCCTTGACGTTGCGTCACAGACAAGAGCGCCTTCAATGGTGTGATCAACGATGAACCTGGGCGCACGAATGGCGAGACGTCATCTTTTCAGATGAATCCAGGTTCTGTGTACAGCATCATGATGGTCGCATCCATGTTTGGCGGCATCGTGGTGAACGCACACTGGCAGCGTGCATTCGTCATCGTCCTACTGGCCCATCACCTGGCGTGATGGTATGGGGTGCCATTGGATACACGTCTCGGTCACCTCTTGTTCGCATTGACGGTGCATTGAACAGTGCACGTTACATTTCTAGTGTGTTACGACCAGTGGCTCTACCCTTTATTCGAGCCCTGAGAAACCCTGCGTTTCAGCAGGATAATGCCCGACCGCATGTTGCCGGTATTGTACGGACCTTCCTTGATACGGAACATGTTCGGCTGTTGCCCTGGCCAGCACGTTCTCCAGATCTTTCACCAATAGAAAATGTCTGGTCAATGGTTGCCGAGCGACTGGCTCGTCACCAAATGCCAGTCACTACGGTTGATGAACTGTGGCATCGTGTTGAAGCTGCATGGGCATCTATAGCTGTACATGCAATCCAATCTCTGTTTGACTCAATGCCCAGACGTATAACTGCTGTTATTACTGTCACAGAGGTGGTTGTTCTGGGTACTGATTTCTCAGGATCTATCCAGCCAAATGTTTTGAAAATTTAATCACTTGTTATTTTTAGTATAATATATTTGTCCAGTAAATATCATTTTGTTATCTGCATTTCTTCCTGGTGTAGCAATTTTAATGGCCAGTAGTGTATATATATATATATATATATATATATATATATATATATATATATATATATATATATATATATATATATATATATATATATATATATTAACATTTTTTAAGAATGATAGGAATATTTAGAAAATTAAATTTTATGATATGTTTAAAAATATTTTTATGAAGGATCAACAGAGAGGATAGGAATTTTATGCATTATATCATTTGAAAATAATCTATTTCACAGATTAATAAATGTTAAATATCGGTATGGTATAAAAATCTTTACAAATTCAACAAATTTCAAGGAAAACTCATTTTAATATTATCGAAGGATGTGAATCGTAAACTAAGCTTTATATTTAAAGGTATTTAGATGTATGATTTTATTTGTGTGTGTGTGAATTGAATTATGCGCGATGAATTAAATAAAACAAAAACTTTCTTGCTCTTAAGTAAGGAAGGTATCTTCTAAAATGTGATCTGAGCATTTTAATCAAGTTGTTAAAGTATTGTGATTAAAGCGGATGTTTTTCGCTTTAAGCAGAATACTTTAACAACTTGATTTAAAATATTAATGCCTTCATACGTTTCACATTTTGCATATCAAAGAAAACTTAAAAGTGTATAAATAATTCTAAGGAAATCTTAAATTACCAAAATGTCTTTAAATTTTTCTTGTCATTTACCGTACAGAGAAATTTCGTATAACCATGTTGTCTCTCACTTTGCATGGGTAAATAAAGTATTAAAGCATTTTATATTCTTTCAAATATTTAGAATAGAAAACTGGACATTGAAACTATAATTTAGAAATATACGCAATAAAACTAAAGCTGAAAACGATTATTTATCTGAAAAGGTTGAGCATTAAGATATAGCTTTTAAATTCTGAGTTCTGAATAATCTTTACTACATTTTCTAAATTTAAGGAAAGGAGTTGTTATGCTAATTAAAATGAAATGTGTTGTTCATTTTCACCCCAGCAATCGTTTTGAATTCAGACATCGCTGTGGGAATTTAGAATGCTTAGAACATTATGTTATGTTCCATGAGGATAACACATAGCTCTTTTGTCAAAGAACTGTTTAGATAAGTAGATTTTACTGTTTCGCTGAGCAGATGTGCTATAAAGTGAACCTTAGTGAGTTGCTGTGAATGGACTATGGGTTTTAATACACAATGAAGATACAAATAATATAGTTTCCATAGAGTCGTTTTAATGGTTTCGATGATTATTTTAAGCAAAAATTAGAAAAAAATTACATTAAAATTTTAAGAAATTTTCGTAAATTAAATTTTTACTTTTTCATTTTTAAGTTTTGTTGAATTGGGTGTTGAATCTCCGTTTCACCACAGAAACATTTATGCGATTCATTGTGTACTATTTTCCTATAAGGTTCGAATTATTGATAATGAACTGGATTGCAATCTTTAAAATAATTTGAAGAAATTTCTAGATCATTTTATGCATATTATTTATTTATACTAGTGTAATATTAATGGGATAGATTCAGGTGACGATTATATACTTTAAAAGAGCAAGATAAAAAAATTAAATTAAAATTTGGCAAAAATAAATGTTTCTACAAAAGCTTGTATTCTCCATGATTTGAGGTCAAGTGTATAGTTTAAAAAGTTAGAAAGAGAAATTATTCTATCATTTGCGGCTTTTTTCTTATCAAAACTTGTGTCAGTTATACATTTGGTGAAATTCACTTAAAGTTAAATTTTGAGATACGGTGAATGGATTATTTAAAATTCAAACAATGTAGAATTTTGGGAACAATCTTGAAATTACGTTAAAGAATTTGTTGGGAGTGTAATATTACTTTAGCTTCAATTTAAAAAAATCTTATCTTTAAACACACGCACATAGGTTTGTGTTCTTTAACTCATGTATCTTTAACTCTCAGTGGAGTACTTTGGATGGGCAATTGAATACAGCTTAGTGAAAAATGCAAATTGTTGCAATATAACCAGGGAAGATCCATGGCCAGTGTTTCGAGTTTGTCTAGAGTATTATGTGTCTAAAAATTACACACCACTTATCAGACCATCTTTGTGAAACATCTTAAGTAAACTCAATTCTATAGAGATTCATAAAGTTTTTTTTTTTCAAAGTTTGATTCTTTTATATTTAGTTTACATATGAATGAATAAACAATTCCTGTGTGAAACGTTTAATTCCGTGCAAATTAATAAACGGATTCAATATTTTTTATCATCCACGTATGAACAATGTAATAGACCTAAACTTTCTTATGTAATGTTCATGTAGAAGAAAAGTTTAATTTGTTCATGTATATAAAATCTTATAAAATTTTATGTTTATATAAATTTTAGATTATTAATATTTTAGAGATTTTAAATTTTGTATTTTAAATTTCTCTAATTTAAATTTCTATAAAAAGTGCTCAGTTAAAGGCAATTCTGATCTAATATCTGTAATAAAAGTGTTATCATTGATTAAAATTTATTTGCATCATTAGTATAGGTTTTCAAATTTCCATTTCATTTCCAGTTCAACACTTATTTTTCAACACAATGCATGATGACTTTTTGGATCCAAATTTACTCTTTTTATCTACAGTGCTTCAGTTTGCAATGCATTCTGTTATTACAAATAAATCTCTATATTATTTTGAAAAATAAATACGAATACGAACCCTTTTTAAAAATACGAAAAACCCATTTTCTTGAGTTTGAGTTCTTTATATATGAATTATCAAGATACAATGCAAAATAATTCACTTAAAGATATGAAAGATTTATTATCATAGTTTTCTGATAATTCACATAAATGCAAATTATTACCCGCTGTTTCAATTCTTTAATATTGAAAAAACATATAAAATTTGATTTATATACTCATTAACACATAATTTAGAAACAAAAGGTTTTATAGAATTATGGGTCAAAATATTAAATTTTTTACTTAAATAGCAATTTAAAAATTAAGTATATTTTCCCGTAACTCTCAAATACTTTAGTTTACAAACTATAAGTGCATATTTCAAACTGACTTATGTCAGTGGGAAATTTTCCAACACATAGTATCAAAAATGTTTTTAAGTTACCAAGCGACTATTCACGAAACATGAGATTATTCATAAAAATAACATGAGACAAATCCTTGAGAATTACAATCACGAGACACGAGATAGTAATTCTGTACTACAGTTAAGAGACCAGGTATAGAATGACAGATTTCTGTTCAAATGTTCATATCATTAAAAATATATTAAACCACAGCTAATTACCATGTACCGTATTATTACGACATCTTTTAATCGGTTAGTGATACAATGAACAAATTTTTAGTCATAAAAGCTTCTCCCTTAGCATGTAGACCACCCGTGATTCCTCGCTATACTAGTACGTAAATTGAATGGCTTCTGTTCAACAATTATGGATTAAACGCCCAACGCTCTAGTGTGCATATTTGTAGTGGATTGAAACCTTTTAAATAACGGGTCCTTGTCTAATTTACTTTTTCATGTGCAGAAAATATCTTTAGAATGATAAATTAACCCCTTTGCCTCTCTCTATATTTAAAGTGCATGTTTGCCTTTATCAACAACTTTAAATTCTACATAAAGAATATTTCAAATAAAATTTTTAACAAACGAAATAAAATTTTTTTATTTTAGGTAGAGAAATGTATAAAAATTTAATTGCTCTTTAGAAATAACTTTTTATTAGCAAGAGTGTTTTTGTATTAATGTTAAATGCTTAAATAATATTTTCTAAAGATATGTCAATAAGATAATGTGTAAAATATTATTTACTAAAAATTTTTACATCTTATTTTAAAAATGTATGTAAATTATATTCTATATTCAATAGAAATATAATCAGTGAAGATGATACAAATATATGATTTATTTAAAGTTTCTATAGTTATTATTGGGAGATATTTTTATCATATAAATTATTATATGAAAGGAAAAGTGTTCTTACAAAAAATATGATGGAAAAACACATTAATTCTAAGTTGCTGTAAGTATTGTTGTATATAGCATTTGTTTAAGCAATAAATAAATCAGTTAAAACGCTTGTATGTAAAACATGAGCCTTAAAAACCATTCTATAATAAGTTATTTTTAATAATTCAATTACGTACATAATATATAAATCCATGGTTTCCCTTAATAAGTTTTACTAAATTTTCCCAAATGTTTTTTTAATCCTATTATTTTATTTAATGTCTTAAATATATCCAGTTTTGTTTTATATAAGTACGATCATTTCATCAGGCATTCCATATGTAAAGATAATTTTTTATTGCCAACTTAAAATAAATTATTTGAATAAATAAATATAATCATTTGCATATTAGAAGTAACACATATTACTTATTCCTTCACATTAACGCAAGAAATATTATTATATTCTGTTAAGCAATTATTTTGTTTTGGAATAATAGTTTATTTTGTTTTACAAGTTCCAATTAATGCACCGAAAAGATTAAGATATAAAAAGTAATCTTTCAGTAAAAAAGAAGATTGACAATGTCTTAAGAAGCAATCAATTTTGTCAGTAAAACTTCGGACATTTTTACTATATGAAGTTAACATGAAAACTGTACGTGCAAGGGAGACTTTAATGAAATCGATAAATTATTTGAAAAATATATATTCATAATGCTTTTAATGAATGTATTTGAAATCTTATTTATAAAAGTTAAAAAATCTATACTTAAATTTGTGTATATCGACTTTTATATGCAACATAAAATTTTTCATTTTATAATAAATAATTAGAAAAATTTATTTTATCTTTAGCAAAAGAATGAAATATTGTTCAGTTCATATTAAAAACTAGTATTTCGTATTCATTCTATTTCTTATAAATTATTTAAATAAATTATCCATTAAAATACTATTATGCAGCATTGGTTTGTTTTGGTCTTTTATCTTCCATATAGAGTTTCCTGCTCAGATTAGTTCTACAATATTTTTAAATTTCTATTCCTGCGAGGAAGAGAGAGAGAGAGAGAGAGAGAGAGATAATTTGATAAGATAATTAGCGTACAACGGAAGATATAATTTCCTTAGATATTTTCTTTTTTCGAAGAAAAACTCACCCTCAGATTTCTTAAGCAAAGTGGTAACCGGTGTTTATTTCGTGCATTTCCCACAGAAGAGGGCTAAATATAGCCTGCTTAATTTTCCGCTGAAGAAATATGTTAAGGATTCCGGCTACAGATAAAGGAAAGAATCGATTGCTTTGTAGAGGTAGATGAGGCAATCGAGCACGCTCGCCGTGAATCTCTTCGAACATAAATAAAAAGAATCTTGACTCACCTGGAGGGCGAAGAGCAACAGGAGGAGAGAGTTCCGCTGCATACTCTGATTGACTGGTTAGGTAAGTGAGTGGTTGTCTGAGAGCTATATACCTTCTAAGTGCATGCCCTTAACCCCTACTTCACGTAGAGGCTTATCGGCTTTTTCGCAATTATCACCTGCGGCAGGCCTTGCTCCCATCACCCCCGTGATTGAGCTTAACACAATTTGCAGTTCAACCCCTAGGGAACCTCTAAGTGACTCGGTCGCACCTTGACGTTAATTGAATTACGAATATCGTTAGCGATGACAGAAGTACCGCATCTCGACCCCAGAAGGGTCATTATTGTGAGACATTTGGAAACAAATGCCGGCCATGAGATAACGGTAGATGATTAACGCGCAGGAGTGCCGCATATATATGGGAAATGTTATAATGATATGGTGATTAAAATACTCATTTATTTGAGAAACAATTTAGCAAATAGATAATTAGATTCATTACGTAAAATGTATATTGTTTATTAATCAAATAATTGTGCAAGATAAGTGTGATCCTTAAAAAAGAAAAGTATTATTTCTTTAGTTTCCTTCATGCATATTTAAAAATAATGACTGATTGTAAACTTAAATGCATTGTATTGAAAGCTGATTACGCATAATTGATTTAAGCAAAATTTGCTTTACTCAAAAATACATGAAACTAAAATTTTACTTTTATATAAGTTTTAAATTTAAATACTAATAAAGAAATAAATATAATCTACTCTGTTTCTTTCTAAAAACACTGAAATAATGTTCTCTTAATTTTAAATAATGCCTCTAATTTGTCATAATTTATAATAATTTGAAATATTTTCTATAATTTTTTATTTCAACAGTTTGTGGTCACTATCAAGAAATTAAAAAATATCGATGATCAAATAAAATTTTGAAAAATTAATCCAATTTAATAGTGTTCCCAATAAGTATTTCCTCATTCGGGCAGATATCTTTAATAAAATGTTTGCATAAAAATTTATAGAGAGACTTAACACATGGCCATGAAGGAGAAATTAATCACTTGGACAAGAGGCACTATGACTGATATTTCTGGTCCATTTCAGAAGCCGTCTTTTAGCTCACATAAAAAAATTCCCAAGTTCCCATTTAAGGATGAAGCTGAGTTTCGTCATTTAGTTCACGCACTAATTGTGCCCATGATTTCAAGAAAGACGAATCAAGTATGTCTTGCTCATTGAAAAATTATTAACATTGTCTGGAAGAGTTATTTTGTTGCTCTCGTCTGTAACGACCAAAATATTCTTGATAATAATTCATAAATTGCTGTAAGAAGATAGAAAGCATTGTCAACGTAAATGTGTTTAATGTCACATGAAACATTTCTCAAATGGTTTCCCTAGCGAAAAAAAGTATATCTTTCTCACGTTGTTCTAATTTGTGAAATCGTGAGGAAAAAAAGCATCACTTCATAAAATATTAATTAACCCCAGATACCATAACTATTTCTATTTGCTGAACAATACTTTTAAGTGTCAAAAATTAGTTTGGATTGGAGAGTCATTTTTAAATTCTAGTCAGGTTGCTTTTAAAATCAATACCATGTTGTAATTTAAAAAAAATGAGCAAATATATTTTATTTTGGTTATCTACACTTAATAATCATAATAGATAACTTGAAATCGGATACAAATTGAAAATTTTATTTTATAGTTATGTTTGTTTCATTTATAAAACTTTATTTAAAGTAGTAAAAAAAATACAAGAAAAACAGGATACTAAATTTTCAAATTTTAATGTTACAATTAATGTGGAATTTGTGAAGAACAGTTGAGTACACCTGAAACAGTTGTTTTGCACTTTCTACAACGCATTTACATGAATATCTTACTCGTAAATCAGATTATGGAGAAATAATTCCGTAATTAGACAGAATCGGAGACATTATTCCTTAGTCTATTCTCTAAAACATGAAATCACTGATTGATAATAGTAAATTTGACAATCCTTTTACAATCCTCCCTTTTCAAGTAATATGAAAAAAATTGTAAACAAAGCAATTATCAAAGACTTTGTGAAATTTTAGACTCTGATAACTCTGAACATATTTCGTGACTCAATTCGTATATAAAATCTTACAATGAATCTAAATATTTATGATCATGCCGAAAAATTAATTGTTAAAATTTTTTATCTTCACTAATTTCTCATCTCATCGTATCCTGTTAATATTAATATCTGAAGCTAAAAATAATAATTTTAAAAGAAAGATATAATATCCAAAAAAGTGCATTTGTAAGTTTAATAATAACCTTTATTATTAACAAGAAAATATTAACTCTTCTACTTAAGTTTTTTGTTTTAATATAAGGATGTGTTGAACGACGTGGAATATAGTTATTTATTTCATATTACTCATTGTCTGTTAATACTAAGTTTACAATCTTAAATGTTTCTATTTTAGATATAAATGAATTTGGACCTCCCTCACATAAAAATGTGTACAATAAAAATATTTATAGCAGTTTAATATAAATTATCAAATTAAATTATTCAGTGATGTTTAATGAATATTTCAAAATGTTTCCTTTTTAAACTAAGATGAAACATTAATGTGATCACTGATTATAATAACAATTTATAATACATATTTTAAAATTTTTGATATAATTTAACAATAATTTAAATATTTTTAAATTGTTTTCAAGTGAAACAGAATTATTTCCAAAATTTCTCCTTTTTTAAAATTATCTTTATATATGTTGACTATTGGGTGGTTTTTCTGTACTATTTAAAGATATTACATGGATTATTTTTGTACGCATTTTGAAATATGGTATAATTTTATTTAAAAAGCATAACATTTTACTCGCCTTGAGAAAATGAAAATCAGCTTTTAAAATTTTAAATAGAATAGTTATCTTTTTCAAGAGTCTCTATACAAATATCAATAACGTCAATTAGCTCATATCAAAATCCTTTTGAGAACAGTATGTAAAAAATAAGTATCATAACTAGTCTATTCTCAGAATTAATTCCAAAATTAGTGTTTTTCCCTTGAAAATATGTTAAAACTCCTTAAAGTATTTTTCTTTGAGGGAGGTAACATCATTTGATTAACAGCATGTTCTTTTTATAAGCCATATTACTTCGAGAGAAAATACCACTAAATATCTTTTTCATTCTATCTCATTCTGTGTGGCCATAGACAGAATTCTACTGCTCATTCAACCGTTAGAAATCTGCATCAAGAGAGCTTTATGCGCAACTCAGATAAATGATGTATATTACAACAGAATTGAATAAACATCTTCTTTTGCTTAAAACAGGTGAAACTGTATTTATATAAAATGATTTTTTTAAAAAAGCAAACACCTTGACAAAAGTAAACCACGGGAAAGCAAACCTTAAAGAATGTACCAACTATAATTTTTTAGATTGTCGAGTTAATATCATAATAAAATTATATAAAATCATTCATGTCAAAAGATATGAAACAGGAATCTTATGCACTAATTTTGAATTAATGAAGCATCGAACAAAACAGAAAAAAATTAAGTGGATACAAAAAATTCAGGAGAAGTGAGCAGATAAAAATGCGTTCTCTGTGACGAAGATCTAATTAAGGCTTCTTAAATTTTCGGAAAGAAATAATATTTTAATAAGATTTTAAAGGAAGTTATAAACTATTATTGCAAAAATCACTTTTAAGGTACCCAAATACGTTCAGAGCATTTTTTTAAAATACACTTATTTTCTTATTTAAATTTAGAAGACATTAATATTGAGCTACTAATATTTGATATATGCCAATATTATTCTTCAGAAATGTTAAATATGTCTACAATTTTAAGTATTTTTTTAAAAAATTTAAAAAATGCTACATCAAAGACTATTAAACATATTTGAAAAAAATTAATACCAAATAGTCTATATGTTATTCTTTAGAGCATGTACTAAAATTTTAAGTTTTTATTAAAAAATAAAATAATTACGGCCATTTGAATATTTATACTGAAATTTTAGCCAAATTTTCTTTGCCATTATTCGAATTACAGGCCATAATTTGGGAAATATTTAAGTGATTAAAATTCTTTTAATACATTCTCTATAAAACAATAAACAGATCAAGCTCATAAAATTTCATAGTGATATTATAAGAATATTTTGAATTATCAGTTTTGAAGCGTGCAAATTATAGGCAAAAGCCAGTTCTGAGAAAATCGCATTTAAAGATTATAGTATTGTATCTTTATAAAAAATTCTCATATTTGCTGATTGATTTCCGGAACAATAATTATTTTATGTATCTTTTAAAAGCTTACTAAATTTACATTTCAAAATTAAACACTGTTTAAACTAATTTTTAACATCATTCTTGCCCTTTAAACGTCCACTTCCAGAGCCTTAAATATGTCCACTTTTGGTTTCCTAATCTTTACGAAATCCTTCATATCTTAGAATCTAATTAACGTAGAGACAAAAACAAACCTGCTTTGCAAAGTTATTTAACTTCCTTATTTAACGAAAAAATAAAATAAATATATGAATTTTTGTTGAAATTGTCGTTTTCAACGTGTACGGGTACCTTAAGGAATGAATATGAGCTTAATATCAAATATGATCTTTCTTGAAAATAATTTGTGATAAAAAAAGAAAAGTTATAGGGAAATAAATGATGAAATATAATCAAATACTCAATGAAAGTGATTATTTCTTATTAATATTAGCACACTTCATGTAGTCTATCTGTAGAACTTGCTCTATGCGAAATGGAAAGTTTCGAGTTTGATACGCATTAATGCTGAAAAACTATTTACGAATGTTGAACTTTATCTTTCTGAAGTACATCTGTCAGAATGAGTTAAAGCGACTATCTTTTCATTTCTCTCTAACGACATTACAGTAAAAAAAGTCCATGCATAAGGCAAAACGTTGCGAATCTTTCTGTTCCCCGTGTGGTGTCAAAGACTTCTGGATACAAACACGGTGAAGTAAAACATAATAACGTAACAGTAGTTAATTTACTAATCGCGGATGTTTCAAATGGCTTGTTTCTTGTTTTCAAGTTTTTTTCTACATTTACACCTATCATAAACGATATAATTCCGTGCTGCCAGTTAAGGGCTTACTTTGCTGCCAGTTAAGAGAGAAATATAGGTTGAATATCGAAAAGCGAGTCATCAACTCCATAGGGAGTAATCAAGTCGAAAATTTAACTCTACTTCCAGTATTTAAATTTTGTTTCAAAAGCTTAAAATGTATCAAGATCTGCAGTTCTTACTCGCGTCATTTAATAACATCGTTCCATAACTGCTCCATTGCTATTATGAGACAGTATGTATGTGTTATTTCAAATTCAGTATTTAATTGTATGAATGAAGAATGAAATATGATTCTGAGTAGAATTTCCAGTTTTGGTGTTTACAAAGAAAGAAGGAAGTTTAAGTGTAATATTCAAAACAGAAAACAGGCAATAGAAGGAGGACGAAATTAATTTTCAAGGATATAACGCTCCATCAAGATCATGATTTTAGAGTTGATTAAAAGAGCATACAAAAGCCCAAAAAATATCTAATAGAGAATTCTTTAAATACCATGGTACAATTATTAATCACTTATATATACATATTTTATGCTACAGAAGCGCATCAGAACTTTGTATGACAGTTTGGTGGAGTAAGCTAGATGACTGTTCTGAGATTGATATGAAAATTCAACAAAATTATTTTTTCTTTACTATCTTATTTCATTAAATGCCTTAAGTTGCTTAAGTGCTTAAATGTATGTCTGTGATTTTCATTTTCCTAAATACGTTTGATTGATTTATTAATGCGATCTATGATTGATTACATAATTTTAAGAAACAAAACATTTAGATCAAAATACTTTGAACTGTGTGCGCACTATAAAAATTATTTTAATTATTCAATACTAAAATTATTAATACTTCATTTTAATGAAGTAATAAAATAATTTTTCTTTTTAATAATTCCTATCTAGCATATTTAATTAATTTATAAAGTTTGGAATAATAAATAATTAATTAAAAATTGATATATTTTATTTACATGGAAATTTAGTCTTCCTCTATTTTATTCATAAATTGAAATTAAATTAAGAAACTTGATTATAGTTGCATTTTATCTACAATCACTTATTTTACAAGCAATAAAAGCAATATTAAAGTGTATAAATTTATGATTATTTTGAGAATGATTGTTTATACTTCTTAAAAAGAGTATATTTCTGTTACATTTAAAGAAACTTCATTTGAAATGTATGAAAAATTATACTAAAATTGCTTATTTTTTCTTACCGGTCATTGAAAAGAATTTCTCTGTATTTAATTTCTCAATGTGATTAAAAAAAATGATGGTACATTATTCAATGTATGCTATACATAATAAATCATAGAAAGAACTTGTTATTAGTACATTCAACAGTGATATGTGATCTTTATATGGAGTACGTGTAATGAAATTACCGAGGATGAATAAATGGATAGATGAATTTTTTAATTTCGTGAAAATTATCTCATGGTAAGAGTCAGCTCAAGAAAAATTAGTAAAAATTATTTTGTGAGAAAATTCATCCGCTATTAAAAAAAAAATGCTGATTGCTACTCTTTCATTTCAGTTTTTCAGTTTCTTTGAATGAGTGTATGAACGGGGTTAGTGGAAAAACGTACAGTAGCTTCAGATAAGTGGAACATGAAATTAAATGCTTTTTACTGTTGAAACTGCTGAGAGGAATGAAGAATACGACAGTAAAAAAAATGAGATCTTACTTGATTAAGCATTTGTTTATTAAATGTTTAAAAATAAAAACTCCTACCAAACTTTGCTTAAAATTAACATAGTTTGATACAAGTATATGATGTTACAACTGAGTGTAATCCATTTGCTTTGCGTCGAAGTTGAATTCTATTTATCTGATGCCCCTGAAGTGAAAGATTCAAATAAGTGCTTCGGCACTTACTAATTGATTGCCACAATGTGAAACGGATAAAATGCAGTGTTCTGCGATGCTGTACCCCGATTTCAAAATGAAACTAAGTGTGCAGAAATAATTACTTTCTTTTCTTTTGCCAAATAATTGAATTATAAACATTATTGAGCTAATTTTATTAATCTCTCGCATAACTATCTAATAGCAATAGTTTACATCAATATTATAATTCATATAAGATTACTAAGTAAAATTTAGTAAATTTATTTAAATTAAAAAAATTTATATATATATATATATATATAAGTAATACTTTATAAATATTTTTTAATTCTACACATCTATTAATTTAAAAAAAAACATTTATTAGTAACTTTGTGTGTGATTAATTATTTAAAGAATAGATTTCTCTTAAAGATATTAAAACTTTACCATTATTTTTAAAAACATGTAATAAAATAAAGATGAAAAACACTTTTAGATGTTGAAAAATATTTTATTACATATAAAATACAGAAATTAGGAAAATTTCATATTTAGTAAAAATAGTTTTCAGCATTTTTTGCAAAGGAAATCTGAAACTTTATATTCATTATTTTAATGAAAAAACTAATAATCAAACACATTCGTAATTAAAAAAATAAACAAATTATTAAAAGCAATGCAAACAGTTTGTTTTAATTAAATTTTGTTTTAATTACGATTTAAAGATGAAAAAAGAATGATTGCGCGCGCGCAAACAAATATTGTTCGGAATTGTTTATTATAGGAATTTTATTTCTAGAAATACTTTTTTTTATTAAAAAAACTATGTAAAGGATATTAAAGTTTTTATCATATTTAAATATGCTCTGATAATTATTATGCGAAATATCTTTTCTCTTATGTAAATTAATTACTTCTTCTTCAAAACAGGTAATTTTTTATACAATTACCTCTTTAAATAAGATGAAAATCAAGCATTATTTAAAGGAATTTTTAAGAAAGCTAAGCTAGCAAATATGTGTGTAATTTAAAATAATTATATGACTAAACATTACACTATAAATAAAACAGCTAAAATCTGAGTATACTTAATACTTACTTAAATATGTAATAGTTAAGTATTAATTATTTAACTATTTGTACAAATATTTAATTATGCTATTTAACTATATTTAGATTACTATTACATATTTAACTATTATTATAATAATATGAAATCTTATCAATGTTCTGCTGAAAAATATTTTAGTTAGAATATATAATTTGTTATTATACAACAGAAAATATAAATTTATGCGGTAATGAAATATTAATTTGCACGGATCCTAGTACAAAACAAACAGATAATATATAATAAAAAAAGAAAAATGAAAAGAATTATATAATATAAGGAATGATACATATACACATATCTATATGTGTACACACATACATAAATATACACACATACGTAAATATACACAGTTGGCCATTAAAATTTCAATATATGAAAGTAAGGCTCTTACGCGCTTCAAAATCACTTGATGCTAAAAATATGGGAATAAAATTTAAAGTCATTTGGACTACGCAGGAGAGATAAATAAGATCTGTTGCACCTCATAAAAGAAATATGGTATAGTAGATTTCTTATTGGGTAATCACTTTGTAAGATTAGATTTTCCTCATATTATCGTATTATGTCTAAAACAAGTGCTTACCAACAAGTGTCGGAATTCGATAGAGGCATGATGGTTGCCTATCATCATGCCGTTATCGCGCGCGCGGAGGGTGTCTTTATCATTCCGTAAAATTGTCGTTCGTACAAATTCATATCTATCCAGTACCATGCAAATATGGGATCCATGTGTTGCTGAAGTTCATACTGAATGATATGCAGGATCTCAACTTTCTCCCTGACTAACGTCGGGGAAAAAGATATATTATGAGGTTGGTTTACAAAATTGTACAACTATGTTACCAACCATTAGTCAAGAAATGGGCTTCTTTACTTCAGACAAAGTATCAAATCTTACAGAACAATGATAGCTCAACTTTTGAAAGAACTTTCCGTAGATAGTGGACAATATTCAATATTGAAAGAAGGAAACACGGGAAGCGTTAAAGCACTCAATTCAGAGCTCACTAGTCTAAAGTTACTACACTGATTTTTCTTGTGAAAAGTCCCAGATTCGATACCCTTCACTGTTGAACAATAATAAGAAATGGATGTTGCACTTTGCCTCCTGCATATATATTTGTTGCTGTGGGTGTTTAGGGTTTCCAGATTTTCTAGCTTACGACGCATGCATTCGATCTACTATTGATAATTAGTCCCAATAAAGAATAATTTACGACATGGATACTAAAATGCTGTATAGGCTTTCAACCATTTGACTGTCCAATATACGGTATCAGAAGCATCCATTAGTAGACATACATGCAGAAAGCAGAAATTCAAAATCCATCTTCCGTTCCTAAGACCCGAGATCAGGAGCCTGAGACCGTTTGCTCTGAAGAGCTCTGTCCTATCAGTAAGTCACGGTGAGCCTTTCACAACGCGAGGACATTTGAAGCAACATAGTCTGTAAGTGGGAGAATGGCGATCATTACTTCATTTTTCCTTGAAAAGGCATCATAAAATCAGAAAGCAACTCTTGTATGCTCAGCGACAAAGTTTGATACAGGAATGACATAATATAATCTTTTTAATTGAGTCATAGCTCTGATATTCTGAGGGGCGTATACATATTTGGAGTTTTTGAATATAACGCTTGTCACCTGATCTCATCTAATATCGTCATGAGGGTTCTGCCTCTGATGTTATTGTGTTTACAGTCATTAAGAACAAGACATGCATATTTTTAACTCAGATCGAAAGTCAATTTTTTTTGAAAAGTGATTGAATTATTTCTTAATTCTCAAGGCCAGTGATTGAGTTTTTTCATCACCATTTTTCAATAAGATAATAAGAGAACACATACTGCATGTCATGTTCTGACCTTTCTTTACACAGAGATATTCAATTGTTCCCATGATTTGTCTGATCACCAGACCTCTTATCAAGTGAAAAAAATCTGGTTAGAAGTATCAGAAGAGAAATGTTCGTCCGCTTTCCAGCTACTTTAGTTGATGAATTTTGGCAGACTTGAAGCATTGAAGCAGCTTAGAATAAGTTTTTTGTTTTTGGTATTCAAGCTCAATTTGAGTTCACGAATAACTGGGTAACTGCAGAATTAGCTGTCAAGTGTAAAAATTATTTCTTCTAATATTTTTCACTGTAAACCTTGAAACTCTTATTCTTTGAATTTTAATCAAATTGCCTCATGCCATATTGTATACGCTGAATACTTTTATGGTGTTGCAATTTTATTATGGCCAGCAGTATCTATCTGTCTTATCTATCTATCTATCTATACACGCACACACACACACACTGCTGGCCAACCAAATTTAGAAACCAAGTAAGATAAGAGATATCACAACAAAATTTGTTTGATAGAAAACATGTTGACCAAGTATCAAATAATTAAATTTATAGACTTTTGCATATGTTGTTTCTGCCAAAATCAGTGGCCAGATTTGCCTCCACTATTGGAGATCACCACTGCCACACACCTCGGCTTTAATTAAAAAAGACTTTAAATGTGTTATTGGGGTACAGTAGACCAAGCAGCAACCACATGTTGCCAAAGTTGATCTCGTGTGGAAGCTGGGGATGAAATCTTGGTGAACTGTTGAGCAACCATGGATCATATGTTTTCTATCGGTGAAAGATCCGAAAGAGTGAGCCCACCATAGAATCAATTAAATCTGGTGATTGATAAAAAGAAACCTTTGGACAATGCGTGCCATGTGTGATCACGCATTATCTTGTTGAAAAATGGCTGTAGGCAAGCATTGAAGGTAAGGAAGGACAACTGGCTCCAAGAATTCAGAGATATAATGTTATCTGTTTAAAGTACCTACAATGTGTACTAGAGGAGTTCGAGAACGATATCCAGTACTGCCCAATATCATAATACCCGTTGCAGAACACATGTGGTAGGGCATAACGCAGCTGTTCTGCATCCTCTCTCCATGATGTCTCCAGACTCGAATGTGATCACCGTGGTGTTGCAGACAGAAGCATGACTCGTCAGTAAAGACGATTAAATTTTTTTCCATTTTGCCGGTCAAATCCTTCTTACATTGCATCATTGGCGGCGAAGACCTTCGTATTGCAAACCTCACCTTCGCTAATGCATGTTGTAAGTTTCATGTTATTTACATGCTTATATATATATATATATATATATATATATATATATATATATATATATATATATATATATAAAAGTGATAAACAAAGTAAAAGTAATAAACATTAAAAGTGATAAACATTATATAAATATTTATCATTTTCACTGGTAAATATGCATAATCTCCAACTCATAAAGGAGAATGTGATAAATTCCAATTATTTTATATTTAAATGTCATTTAAATTTAAGAAAGTAATATTTTCAGGTTATATAATCATTTCGTTCTTAAAAATTTTGAAGAATATCATGATGAGATGGAATACAACACACAATAACTTTTCAATTTTTCAATTTAAATGACAGTGGCTGTTATGTAAGTTTATATATATATATATATATATATATATATATACACATTAGTACATACTTTAATGCAGATGTATTAAATAAATTCGAAAAATGAATAATTATCATAATTTCTAAAATTAAATAAAATAACGCCTGGTTTGTTTTTTCTTTATATATAAAACTTGAAATTAAATTTAAACTAATATTTATAGATAAATTTTATGTCTTTATAACTATATATATATAAAAGACCTGAATAAAGTTTAAAATTTAGAATATTAGAACTTATACAAATTAGTTCCATGCCAATCAAACTAAACCTATATTCTAAGAAAAGGATTTATTTATGTTTACTTGTAAGTTTACTTATTTAAATATATTAGAATTTTGATATTTGATATACCAATATGAAAATTGATGTTTGATATACCAATATGAGATCATTTCTTGCTCTCTCTACATCTAGTATTCATAGTTTCACTGTCACTATCATTACCAGATGAAAATTTAAAATTTGAAACCAAAACTAAACTGTAAACTTATTTTCAGCACGTTTCCTATATTTTCGTACTTATTTTTGCCTAGTTAAAATATCTGTCTAAATTTTATTTCATCTTTCTCTTTCTAAATCACAAAATTAATCGCCGGTAAACATTCATTTAACTTATTATTACTTTTTCCATTTGAATCATCTTTTAGTAAACTGTTGATTTCAGGAGAAACGTCATTAAGCTATTCCAATAAGACCTGAATTTCTTCCTTAATTCCAAAATTTTCGATACAGTTATTTGGGAATAAAGATATTTTCAATGACAGTATCAACAATGACATCAAATTTAACACCCAGCGAAAGTTAGCTTTTGAATCAGCATCAATCATATTGTGTCAACAGTGGAAAAACACATAAAAAATACTGGGCAATGAACTAGTGGAAAAAGAAGCTGAGGAAGCAACACAGTCAACAGATCTAATAAAAATTACAATATTAATACCAAAATCTTACATAAAATCAAAATTATGGATACATTGCAGATTTTTAGCAAGCGCAACTGACAACAGATTCAGTAGGGAAAGATCTCAGCTTAAACCAAAGATCTAGGTGATCCAGGTTAATCCATATGAACTATATATCAGGTGAACTAGTATACTACATCAACGAAGTGGGCCATTTTTTTCATATTCTTATAAACTAAAAAAGACGACAAGCAATAGCTGCACATACAATTAATAAGGTAATGCAGATCCCTACCCGTATTCCTCTCCAGAAACCTTCGCTTTTTATAAAAAAAAATAAAATTTAAATAATAATAAATAGAGGATAAATAAATACAGGACCACACCGAGATTTATTTTTAACTAATGTTCAACAACTTTGCAGTCTTAAGAACATCATCTACAACTGACATAAGTAATCAAAGTGAATTGATATTTGATTAAACGGGTCACCATTTAGTATTTAAAACTTTTCTATCAAACTAAATTCGAATTCTTATGCTGAGAGAATACCTAGGAACTTTTTAAGACTGTAGAACTATTATGAATTCTATTTAACACACATAAAATATTTTAATAAGATCTACATTATTTTTTATTTATTTTGTATACCGTATAACTATTCAAATATATCACAAAATTCTATATTAATTTTAGTGTAGCACAATTTTTAAGTATTTACATAAGTACAAATTTTTCAATTTTAATAATCACTATCTTGACTAATTGTATGGTTTTTGTAATTATTATCGTTCAAGCTATTATATAATGTAATTAAATGGTGATGTGATCTCTATTGAGTAGTTGATCACAGGATTCTAAACAGCCCCACCCAATTATTCTACATTTAATATTTCCTCTGAAAACGGTGCTCGTGAAGGAGAAGGGGTGAGAGTCTATTCAGTTTGACAATGAGGGAATATATTATCTGTCGATTAAATGGTATAATATAGGATTGCATCATTCCTTATTTACTATTTGTTTGTCTCTCTCTCTCACACACAAATTATTATTTATATAGAATTTAAAAGCAAATTCTTACATCGAATTATTCGCTTCCTTTATAAATTTCGTTTTCCTAAATCCCCCTGAAAGGAAATGTATGAGGACCTTAGGGAATTTCCTTTTCGAATTCCGAAGCTTTGACCGTCACAAGAACATCAAATTTCCCCGTTTCCTTATTTAATTTGGAAAGTACACAATAAAATCACAAAACATTCCAAGTATAAAACGGTGAGATCCTTTTTTCTTTCTAAAAGTGGATTTCTATTTTTTTTATTAAATAAAACTCAAATTATTGAACAATATGTTATAGTTATTTGAAGCAATTTCCTCAAAATATTATGATATAAAGTATGATTATATATTATTGATTGCAAAAGACCCAGTCTATTGTTTAATGTTGAGAAAACGCAAACACACACACACACACTGAAACATGTAAAAATATTTATTGATCTCAAATAGAATTCCATATTTGGTACAAAAAACCAAAATATTTTTAGAAACTATATATTAAAGGATTACTATATATTAATGAGTTCTTTTTAGTAATGTAGTAATATCTTATTTGTAATTATTAGAGTAATTTATTTCACATGAAACAGTGAAATATATATTAAATAAGATGAAATTTAAAGTAGACCAAGAGCTCTTATTATGATTAATGTCAGAATTTCTATAATATCAAAATCTCTGCAGATTTCTATATTATTAATGAGGAAATCTCTTTAGATTAGTATAATACTGAAATCTGAAGAGATTCGATGATCAAATAGATGTCTAAAAATAATATTCTCTAAATAGTCAAAAACTTTCCATATGCATTAATAGAAACTCAGAATTTTAGAAACACCAGAACACCGTCCAAATTATGAATAAATCAACCTTAAATTAATATTTTTTAAAAAATGAATCGGTAAAATTTGTTTAAAATAGGCTATTTTAAGCCTTTGCAAGTTATAATAAGTAAAACAATTGTTAAGTCTTTATTAGATTCGTTATATGTGCCAATGCTTTTAATCTCGTAGTGGACAGCGTAACGGCCAAATACCTTTGTAAGTTCTTTTCATATCCAACACGTATTGCCTTAGCAGAAGACTTTATAGATTATGAATCATACTGAGAGATTCCAGTGATCTATTCTCTTCTTTCTTTTTTTCTCTCCTCTTCTCTTCTCCTTTGTTATGGTTGCCTCCTAAGAGGTAGAGGGCTCCATTTAAGTAGTTCTTGCCACTCTGTTGCAAATAGCTAATCTTGGGGACTAAATCAACCACGCGTGTGCTGTGTGCATAAACCCGCGTCCCTGTGAAGGTCCCTCCTAGTAATTGAGACCTTCAGGAACCAATGTATTATTTTGTCCTCTGTTTCATTAAACGTGAGGTGTTCTGCGGTCCTCAGCACATCAATCGGATTTATGGATCAAGTGATCAGTACATCTACTGGATGATTCGCTTAGAGTGGAGGTCATCTTAGGGATGTACTGTGAGCGTTCAGCACCTGGCTAGCACGGGTGCAGCTAGTCTTCATCCCTTATTTGGACTCAATGGTGCGGTAAGGTTCCAAAATTTTATAAATGTTTACATAGAAAACACTAATTTTTCATATCACTCACGGGAGCAAATGTTAAGCAATATAAAGGCAAATTTTTTTATTATTAAAAGAAAAGCGAGCAAGTTTGTCTCTCCTTTTTTGATATCAAAGGGAATATTGGAAGTGGTTACAGAAAAGAAAAATATCCAGAAAATGTTCTCTGGTAAATTACTAGTGGAGGTTGCTTCAAATAACCAAACAGATATTATTGCGAAAATGCAATATTTGGCTAATTTGGAAGTGTCTGTTACGATTGTTATCATGACAATATTAATTTCTCACGTGAGAATATCTCAACTAGGGATTTTTAAATGGTTGAGATTCTAGAAAATCTGCAAGATTAAAAGGCTCTTGGAATTAAACGCATTTAGTCTGAAGGGATGGAAAGTTAGTTGAAATTTAACATCTCCTTCTGACTTTTGTAACACTAGGACTTCCGCATTTTAGCAAAACTGCATATAGAAAGCTACCCGTCTAGCTGTAAATTTCAAAACTTCTGAGATGCTTTCAGTGTCAATGTTTTGGATACTCGAAGAGTGTTTTAAAGTGCAAACTCACCTGCTTTCTATGCATGATGATTGGCCACGATATTTTGATCTGTACAGCGAAGAAATGTGTCAACTGTCACTATGACTACCCAACCAACTTTCAAAGTTGTCCACACTGGATACTAGAAAAAGAGATAGCCATGGTTAAGATAAATCAAAAGAATTCATAACCTGAGGCAAGAAAATAGTCATTTCACGAACTCCCCATATTGGAGTTAGTCATGCAACAGCCGAAAGAAAAATCTGTAAATCCAGTGGCAAACAAATGGATGCCGTGATAATTACCTCTCCAATATTAATCCTAAATTCTGAACTAAAATTTAAAACCTCCATCTCGAACACCAAAAGAAAAGCTCCTTTAATAAAATCAAAAGCTATGGGGCTTATAAACTGAAATCTTCCAATGAGTTCCCTTCTAGGTCCTCTTTATCTACCCGTAAAGCCTTATTATCCCTGGAGATCAATGTTGTTTTCCTTCATCCCTTAGACGAAGATTTTTTTTGAAGAGTCAAATGAGTAATCGTTATGTTTCTTTAACTATGTCTTCAACATTCAGTAAGCAGTCGTGAAGAAAGATGTTAGTAGTCAATGGAATTAATAAAGAATTTGCTAATCTTATTTTAACAAATAGGAATTGTTATATACTCTTCTCCCACGAATATTGCTAATGTCATTGGAGAAGCATTTGCTCATTTGCTAACATCTGAAGCTCTGACTCTTACAGTCCATCGTTCTTAAGGACTAAGAGTCACACTGAACAAGTACGAATTCGCTTCAATCGTTGACAAGCCTTACATTACAGCTGTGAATTTAAAACGTTTGAATTGAAGAAAGCATTAGAGCATTCCAATAATATCAGTCCAGGACCTGATAAAATCAACTATTTGATGCTTGAACATTTAAGTCTAGACTCCCTATTGAACTTACTTTATTCATTCAATAGAATCTGCACTGAAAATGAATTTTCAATTTTATAGAGAGAAGCAATATTGATTCCTATCCTAAAAACTGGTAAAGATCCTTAAGACCCTTTGAATTATCGAATCAGTATCTCTGAAAAGTTACTTATCTAAAACTCTCCAAAGTATGGTCAATGCGAATCTCGTATCTTAGAAAAATATTTATTCATATTAATCGGACTGGCTTCCGCAAAGAAATATCCACTCTCGATAATATCACATACAATGAAACCCAAATCCGCAACACTTTTGTGCGGAGAAACCATCTAGTTTTCATTGTCTTCGACATTGAGAAGGCATATGACTGTACAAGTGATGTGGAATTTTCTATACATTGTATGATTTTAGTTTTCGAGTGAAGTTCCAATATTCCAGCCGATTTTTTCTTATTTTCCTGTATTTGTAAAGTTTTTATTGGATCGTATACATCCAACACTTTTATCCAGTTTAAGGGTGAACCTGAGGGATCAATTTTAAGTGTCACACTTTTTAGACTTCACATTAGTAGCATTCTTCATCTTTTATCATCATATTTAAGGTACGTTGTTTGTTGACGACCTTCAAATATCTTGTCAGGTGTCCAATATGTGATTAATTGAGAGACAAAATTATAAACAGTGTTAATGAACTTGTTGCATGTTGTGCTGAGAATGGCCAAATGTTATCTTCTTGCAAGAGCAAATGTGTCCACTTCTGTATAAAGACTAGCCTTCACAATGATCCAATGATTTTTATTAACAACACTTTTATATAAATAGCCAATGTAATGAATTTCCTCGGAATTTACTCAAAATTAACCGTTCTTTCGTATAATTTACATTTGTACAAGAAGTATGAATTGATCGTTTAATATCTTCAAGGTTTTTTCAAGAACATCTTGGAGACACTACTCCTCCGGGTTTATCAGTCACTAATTTCATCCCACATTGGCTACAGATGTGTTGTTTATGGATCGCATCGGTTTTATGTGTTGCGAAAATTGAACACAATCGATCATTCTACTTTGAGAATATGTTCTGGCACATTCCACAAATCACCCTTCCAAAGTCTATCTGCCAACAGTTGACTTTATACTTTAGACTAATAAAGCAGTATCTCTATTATTATCCAAAGATTATGTCGACTCCTCGTCATCTGTTACGTTCCATGATACTTTCTCTAGCACTTAAGAGATTATATGATGCTCGACCATCTAGCATAACAGCTCTTCTTTCTCAAGCCAATTCATACATGTGGGTTTTAGACCTATGTGAAGTTCGGATTGAAACAGTAGACAAAACATTATCATCGGCTCCGCTCTCTGATATGAGAAATGGTATGAAAGCCTTTATATATTGTGTCTGACAGGATTCGTGAAACATGAAGGTTGGCACCAAATTACATACCATTTTCTCATATCTCACCTTATAATCAGTTTTACCTTACCAGTTGCTAATATCCGTTGACTCGCCTTCGTATGGTACACACACGTTTCCCACACAGGCATTTGTTCTCGAGGAATTTAAATACATGGTGTGAAACGTGTGATGAACTTTACTTTGTTTATGATTATATTTTAATTTCATGTCAAAAGATTTTAACAATTAACGTATACTCTTTCTTAATTCTAATATTTTAATTGGTTGATTTATTTGGGGATCCACCCCACAGAAACCAATTTGCCGTTTTAAGAGCAATAGGTTTCTTATACTTTATTTAACTTATATTTTCAAATTTTGTAATTGTATATATTAATTTTTAATGAAAATAGTTTTTAATTACATTATATACAAAATTTTTTGTTTTTTAATGTTTTAATATTGCTTGGGTTTAAAAAATACATGATATTATAGTTTCGGACCTTCACCTCAGGTGTGGATGTTTTTTGTGATTTTGAAAACATTTTACACTTTGTCCAGTTAGTATCTCCTCGGCTGCAAAAATGATCGTAGATTGACTTGGAAACTATTTGCTTAAGCATTCAATGAAAACTTTTATCAAGTCATACTTATCATTTACTGCATTTTTATATAGTATTTTCTCCTGTTAAGTTTTCGTTTCCGTTAAGTTTTCATTTTTTGTAACTTGTGGAAAGTTTAATATATATAATGATTGTGGTAACGATCGTGAATGAAGAATAATACCCAACAAAAGTGAGACAAACTTGTTATATTTTGAAGCTCTAATATACGTCTGGTCTAATATACTGTAAAAAACAAATAATTTTTCAACTTTATCAGAAGAAATGTTTGTAATTTGTGTACTCATGCGTGGAGAGAAACAAAATTTAATTCCAACAAAATATGTATTTTCATTAAGAGCTTTCTTTTTAAAATACATCTTTAATCAAATGTTTGAATTAGCTTATAGCCGTTTGTGTATCTTCGTTTTCAAATTAGCAGTCATTCATTTTTTTACACAAAGTATGCTGAAAATTAAAAATTATAAAAAATAAAATTACTTATTTTGTGTGACAACATTGAAGCTGTCTTATCAGATTATAACGTAGATGAGATCAGGAAAAAATTTGCAGGAAGAAATAAAAAGGTCAGGAGAAGACAATGTGTGAGTGTTATCTGATAAATAAGGTCTTCATATGACAAGGATATTTTAATCAGAAATTTTAAAATATGTCCAAGTAAGTTTAAATATTCTAAATAATCTGCTGTCTTGATCTACTTTTATTGTAGATAAACTTAAAAATTTCCTTTTAAATTGATTTCTAAGAATATCGTATAAAACTAAAGTTATCTTGTATGAAAAAAAAGTACAAATTTTTTAAAAAATCAAGCTATTTTTATTGTTGATAAACATTAACTAAATAAAAAGTAATGAAATCCAATTTGTGAAGCCCAGCTTAGGATAGATTCTTTGAAGTTTGATTGCATAGAGAGAATTGTTAGTTTCATGTATTATAAGATGACACATGGTTATACTACACTGCTGGACAATACCAAGGACCTATCACAAATTGCAATGTAGCATAACATTAAGCGAGACATGAGGTCTAGTAGGATAAAATATAGTTGCCACAATGTTCAGACATTAGAATAAAGAATATTTAATGTTCTGGAAAGTACAAAAGCTGTGAAACATCTGAAAGAAAAAAAATGTTCATTTGACACTGTATACGGAAAAATGGAACAATGCATCTAAAAGTCAGCAGGCACCTTGAAGAAAGGTACCAGTACGGGATATGTCCACCTTAGAGTATGATGCAACATTTCACACGTCGTATCATACTTTGCACTACATTATCCAGCAGCTGTTGCGGTAATTTATCTTATTTCTCTGTGAGTGCACGGATGAGGGTGTTCTTGTTTGTCGGAGGATAGTTGCGACCAGCAACTTGCCTCCCCAAATCATCCCACAAATTTTCAATAGAGTTTAGATCTGGAGAACGTGATGGCCATACGAGGCGTTGAATACCCTCGCTGTCTAAACAATCTTGAACAGCGAGTGTTCGATGATATGTTGCGTTGTCACCCATAAAAACAGATTTATCACCGACAGCACCACGGAAGAGACGAATATGAGGAAGTAGAACTTCATTAATGTATCGTTGGCTCGTCATAGTCTCATTCACAACCACATGTAGGGACGAGCGGCCATTGATCATGATGCCGGCCCACACTATGACACTGCATGTCGGATATCGGTCCCCTTCCTGGATACTTTCTGGACGATAAGTAGTACCACTCACGCGCTAGATCAGTTGGCGTCTACAATCTGATGACAGACTGAACCTACTCTCATCTGAGAATAGTATGCATGCCCAGTCCTGTTCAGTTCAACTGCGATGCTCACGACACCATTGCAAATGGGCAGTACGGTGCTGTCTGGTCAATGGGACACACACAACAGATCTGCGGGCGTAAAGTCCTCCTCCCCTCAAATGTCTGGCAACAGTTTTTCGGGAGATCTTCTTTCCTGAAGCAGCAAGAAACTGATTTGCCACCTGCTGAGCTGTGGTGCGCCTGTTCCTTTTGGCTGATAGGACGATATATCTGTCTTCTGCAGGAGTAGTACTTCTAACACGACCTCCCCATGCCACCTACTACACATTCCAGTAGTTTTAAATGACTTCCACAGCTGTGAAACAACTCTGTGAGCGATGTCGACCTCCCTAGCAACATCTGTTATTTTTCACCCTTCTTCGATCTTTCCAAGAATTCGGCCACGCATAAAATCATCTAAGTGATGTCGGGAAGACATGCCAAAATTTCATGTGCGTCTATTAAATCTTTCCAGTAAAACTTTGACCTGAAACAACAAACGTGTCTAAACATTTAAAGCTCTTATGAACACTATCACGTGGTGAACAGACGTGGAAAAAAATTGCATAGGCATACTTCTTCTTTCTATATCCCGCACTTATTCTAATTTTCCACATTTTGCTTCCTTTCATTTTGTGGTTGCTATGGATGATAGTGTTATCCGTCCTTAGCAATTGTCCAGCAGTTTAGTAAGCAAAATGTTTTGAGATAGCTTTTTTCTCTAGATATAACTTTAAATTAAAAAGATGTAGACTTTGAAAAATCAAATGTTTTTGATTGTTAATCATTTAAGCACTATATGTTTTTAAGTAGTGTAATTTTAAATTATATTTCTGAAATAGAAAATTAAAGAAATAAAAAGTGAGCTGTAATTCCACAAACATTTTTTCTCTAGAAGAAAAACATTTTAGTACACTTCAGTCAATATTTTTTACACTATTATCCGTTTCGTTTTGTGAATTTTTCTAACAAGAGCTTTATGAGAATCTTCTCAGTGTCTTCCATTACTTCTCACTAGATTATTTTATCTTTTTGGTATATTAAGGCTAGTATAATCAGAATTAATATGCTTAAAATGAATTTCTATAATTGTACAATAACCACAGAGATCTGCAACACGCTAAGTTAAAAACCAAGAAATTAGCTTGTTTAATTGTTTAAGTATAATTTTAAGTCTGAAGGATTGCGGCAAATTCTCTTTAAGGACATAAATTGTTATAAATCATTACTTATCTCAAAAGCGTTTCCACCATGCGTAACAAACAAAATAATATCGAAAACTGTTACAAGTAATTTGAACAATGTGTTCAGATTTCCCTAATGGAGGACATAAAAGGCATTGTTCAAGAGTCCAAGGGACAAAATCTGGTAAAACTCCCACTCAAATAGTCTGAGTGGCACAGAAACACAGGTAAATTAACTTTTATTTCTTGTTGTTCAGTAGCAGCTAAAATGAAAATCAGATTTTTCCCCTAAAAATCATGGTTCCATAAGATGGCAACGTTGATATTTGACAAAAAAAATTGTAGTTAGATATAATTCACGAGGGGCATAAGTACTATATTTAATATATAGTTGTGTGTGAAGCGATATACTATATTGCATCTAATCTGCTGGAAATATATTCTGCAAATACTGTTTGCAGAAAAAGATGATGCTTCGAAGTACTAAGACAGCACACGTCTTGTAAAATGTGATGAAAACTACTTTAAATTATATTATAAATTTTTGTGATAAAGAAATGGTGCATTAAAGTGTAAGTGATAAAGAAAGCACAACCGAGTATTGTTTCATTCATTAAATTTTGGTACATTTATTAACCTTTGTTAAAAACTCTCTCTAAATTAATTTTCACTTTTACCCAAATGAAATTTAATATAATTTTATGAGAAATAAAAATCATGTTTAATAAAAAGGAAATGACGTTTTTATTAAATTGGTTATAATTAAATAAAAAATATGACGCGAAATTTTAAGAGGATAGTTTTTCGATTTGTACTTTTAAACTGTTTCGTTGATGGAGTTTTAAATAAAGTTTTGTTACCTTTTTTAAAAATTTAAACAGGAGCACATAAGTTTTTTTTTTAAAAGTGGGGGTACAGCTGAAATTTGATGCAAAATAATTCTCCGATTATAGTTTAAACTAAATGAACGAAACATATCGAGTTAATAAAAATTAAAGTAAGATCAATAATGCACAATATAAAGTTTAAAGTTAGTCCATGAACGTATCACAAATTGATTTAAGTAAATAAGCTTATAGAACAGAAAAATTTAAATTAAATTGAACATTAGACGTTAATTAATTAATTCATATATATATATATATATATATATATATATATATATATATATATATATATATATATATATATATATATATATATATATATGATAAAGACATTTGATTCTACGGACTAATTAAAATAAAATAGGTATGTTTATCTTGAAATTAATCTCTTTAGTAAGTAAACTAGCATAAGTAAACTCGCATAAATTTATTAAAGTTTTTGTAAAGTTTAAAAAAAATTCCAATTTTGGCTTATAAGTTAAATTAATTATACTGAAAAAATTGTTTAACTATATTGGTTAAAATTCAATTGAATTGAAAACTTGAATATTTTTACTAGGGTAAATAAAATAACACATTTTTAGGTGAAAAAAATAACTATTGAAATTTTATAAAAATATTCAGAAATAATTTAAAAGTGGAATATTATTTATTCATAGGAATATTCAGGACCTAAAAAACATACACGAGTAAATATCAATAAATTGTAATATATGTTAGAAAGGTAAAACAAGTTTTATTTTAATTGTAATGTAAAACACTGTTATACATTATTTTATAAAAAAATGTTTTTATATATTTTACAGTATTTTTCTCTTACTTTCTAATCAAGACGTAATCGAGGTTTAATCAGCATAAATTATGCATATTTCCAAATCAAAATTTAATTTCAGTTAATTTATTTTACTTAGATAAATAACTTATTTTCAAATACATTAACAATGAAGAGAATTTTTTTATATGAGATGAAATAAATATGAGCAGAATTAGTTGCAGGTAAAACATTTTTCTGTAAGTATTTGATTCAATAGAATATAAATCATTAAAATAGAGCTGCTTAATTAAATTTTTATGCTTAAATATAAAATTTTATACTTTTGAATTTTCTAATAATATTGTTTACAGTATACATTTAATTAGTTGGTAGTTTATAATATTTAATTAATTAATTGTACAAAACAGATTTAGATAAGTATTGTTACAAGAAAACTTCATAATTTTAAGCTAAGAGAGGTTGATTTTATTTTATTTTTAATTACTTAAATTGATGACTTTAAAAATGTGTAAAATACATAATTTTAATAATGATTAATATATCATATACGGTATAGAAATTAAATCATTAATAACTATGTTGAAATTTTTGGCTGCAGTGATTATTTTTCAAAGAAATAATTTCATACATTCGCATTTAAGAAAATGTTTCTGTCGATTTGCAATTAAATAGTGACATATATTTTTAAGCAGTATAGTGGGGGGGGGGGGGTATTTATTTAAAGTTTCCTTAAATTTATAGAACTGAATCACATTATTTTTTATTTTTCGATTATGTGAAAACACACAGTTTTCACATAATAAATAAAACCAATGGCAAGCATTCAGTTTTTTAAATGTAAACAGTGAGAATTTTTATTGAAATAATATTAAACCTAATTAAAAAATATCTCCAATTTGCCGAAGACTGTTTCCCATTTATGAACTAAAAACTTTTACTCATCAAACAATCACAACACATTACTTCATAAAGTTTGTATCTCATTGAAAAATATTGTCAGAAACATCATACTAAAAGGAAGGCATTTCTAATCCATTATTACATGAATTTTGAAAATAAAATTTACATTTCATGATTTATACCAATAATTTCTAATTAGGCATTTCCTTTACTGTTTAAAAATTATGACAATAACAACTATATATTGAAATTATAGTATCTATTTAATAAAATTATGTAACAATAATAAAAAAAAATTGGATAAACATAAACTTTTTTATGGATTTGATTTAGTTTGTAGATACCTCTTAAGACGAAATGTTTAGAAAAATACCATATTTTATTATTTAATAATTCTGTAAATAAGTAATTCCCTAGAACTAAAAGGAAATTCAAATTAACTTTATATATATTCTTAATATATTTTATTCAAGAAATAAGAAATTTTTTTTTTTGTACGCGTTATGAAACAAAACTAAAAGAATGACTGATTTCCTTCTTTTTTTATTTAGATGTAATAATATTTTTTATAATACACTGCTGGCAATCCAAATTGCAACCCAAAAAATGCAAGATATATCTAAAACAAAATCTATCTTGTAGACACAGCATGTTGACCAAGTATCAAATGATTAAATTTATAGATTTCTGTGAGGCGTGGCTCCTGCCAAATTCAGTAGCTAGAGTAGTCGCCATTCCTGGAGATTACTGCTACCGCATGCCTCGGCATTAAATCAAAGAAACTTTGGATGCAATCTTGGGGTTCAGTAGACCAAGCAGCTTCCCCACGTTGCCAAAGTTGATCTCGCGTGGCAGCTGGGAATGCAATCTGGGTCATTCGTTAAGCAAACATGGACCACATGTTTTCTATATGAGAAAGATCAGGAAAGCGAGCAGGCCAGAGAAGCAATTCAATCGGCGATTGACGAAGAAACCTTGGACAATGTGTGTTACATGTGGTCATGCATTATCCTGTTGAAATATGGCTGTGGGCAAGCCCTAAAGGCAAGGAAGAACGACTGACTCAAGCAATTTGGAGATGTAGAGCTGGATCTTTAAAGTACCGACAATACTTACTAGAAAATTCGAGAGTGATATCCAATACCGCCACATAACATAATACACGGCTCAGTACCAATGTAGTAGTTCATAACACAGCTGTTCACCATACTCTTTCCACGTTGTCTCCAAACTCGAATATGACCATCGTGATGTTGTAGACAGAAGCGTGTCTCGCCATTAAAGACAATTAATTTCATTCCATTATGCCATCCACAACATTCTATCATCGCATCATTGGTGGAAATGACGTCTGTGGTTCTGCGTCAAGTGTAGACGAAAAACTGGACGTCTTGTGGACAGAGCACTCTGCTGTAAACGGCGTCAATTGGTACGCGCAAATACTGGATGTTGCTCTACAGACTAAATGTGCCGTGCTATAGTTCGTGATGTGGCTGAATAATCCACCACTGCTATACGCACAATTTGCCTTTCATCACGTAAAGTGGTGGACTGAAGTGGATGCGATCGAACACGTCGGACTGTCGCACCCTCCTGCATCCAACGATAACATATCCGCATTAAAGTTTTTTGGTTTCGTCCAACATGACTACCGATTTCCCTGAAAGGTAATCCACTATGTTGGTAGGTCACTATCCTTTCTATGCCGAACTCGGTTACTAGATCAAAAAATGATTGCTGTTTCCTGCAAGGCATAATTGATCGTGTTTTTGGAAAAAAAACTCAATTGCTGAGCTTGAAGTTGTCAAAATCTCCAAGCCTAAAATATGACTTTGAAGTGGCACCATAGGCGCGTGTGATGTGCGTTAGTTCTGAAATTCTTATCATTTGCATATCTAATCTCCGCTAATGCATATTGTAAATTTCCTGTTATTTGCATGCTTTCTCAGGGTGTGGCATTTACAGGGACCAGAGGTGTATATATTATTTAGTTTAGCTTCTAATAAAAGCATTTATATTGGAGTTATATTGAATTAAATGTATATTTGTAAATGTAAGATGAATTCCTAACTTTTAAGAAACAATTTTTTACTTTTAGTTGTTTTATTTAAATAAAAATAAAATCAAGTTTAGGACATTTACTGCATTAGAATGTTGGAAGGATAATTTTGAACGAAAACTGAGATTAACTTCATACTATGCTATCAAATTCCAAGAATTAAGATTGTTTGGATGTCAAATTTATGTTAATTTTGTTCTCCATTGTTTTGTATCGATGTTCATTTTGTAGAGATTGATTAAAAATCATGCTTTTTTACCTATAATTTCAAAAAGGATGATTGTTAAAATAAAATTGAAAAAAAATTAAGTTCTTTTGGATACATACTTGAAAGTTTATGTATAGCATTATAAACTGAATTTTAGAATATTCTCTCAAAATATTTATAAATAAATTTAATGGGAAAATTAGTGTTATTTTATTGATTTTATGATTTGAAAATATGAGCTTGTAAAATTTATTAGTCGAATTAAAAAATGATTGATATTATTCCTTAGCATTAGAAGAAATTTATAGATACTTTCCTTAATTATTTTTAATAAGGTAAAATTCTCAAGAGTTATTTATTTAAATAATGTATGCTTACTAAGTATCTCAAAATATATATTCAATTGCTTGGAAATTTACATTTTTATGTATGGTACAGAATTTTATATTTTTGATAACTTTCTTAAAATACTAACTAACATATTTGAAATACTAGAATTCCAAAAATATCATTTCTTTCAAATATTTATAAAATCATGTCAGAATATTATTTTCAAAATAATATCTTATATTTAATAATTTGGCATGTAAAATATAATTTTCAAAATAATATTTACATATAATTCATAATATAATACATACACTTAAAATATTATTTTCAAAATAATATTTTACATGTATATTGATAGATGAAGTCTGTTTATAATCAAGAATGTTTCATTAATTCTGAAAAGAAAATGGGTAAAATAAAAATCACGATAATTTCATTATGTTTAGTGCAGTCGAATAATACATGTGAAAAATAACTAATATTAAATTAGTTTTATCGAGTTAATTAAATGAATTTCCTTCGAAATTATTAACTCTTCATAAATCTCTACCAGTAGTAAATGAAGGCCTTTAAGTGCAAAAATAATTGTACAAAAACGAATTTTCATTAAGAGAAATACTTATAAATCATAGTAGTTTTTGGAAATAAAAAATAATTTTCTTTAAATAATATAAAACTAAAGATATACATTGTGTTCCCAGATTCACAAACATTTTAACAGATTAAATTGTAATAAAATTTTAAAAATTCTGTGTGACGCATAATTTTATTTTGTGATATGAAACTACAAATATTTTGAGTTATTTTAGACAAAAACTGCAAGGAAATCAAAGAAGGAAGTTTCTCTTTAAAAAATTAACATTATTGACTACAGAACTTGTTTACAGATTTGGTCACGATTTTGGTCTTCTCCATGAAATTAAATATCAATTTGAAAACAAAAATTTTATTAGCATTATACTATAGTAGCACTTAACTATTATCTGCAACCTTAAAAATACACTACTGGCCATTAAAATTGCTACATCAAGAAGGCCACATGCTACAGACGTTAAATTTATACGAAAGGAAGAAGATGCTGTGATATGCAAATGATTAGCTTTTCAGCGCATTCAGACAAAGCAGGCGCCAGTAGCGACACCTACATTGTGTTTAAATGAAGAAATTGTTCAGCCGGTTCCTCATACACAAATTGCATTTGAACGTTGTTGCCTGCTGAAAAGTTGTTGTGATGCCTCGTGTAAGAATGAGAAATGCGTACCAGCACGTTTCTGACTTTGATAAAAGTCGAATTGTAGCGTACCGGGATTGCGGTTTATCTTATCGCAGTATTGCTGCTAGCGTCGGTCGAGATCCAATGACTGTTAGCAGAATATGGAATCGATGGGTTCAGGACGGTAATACGGAACGCCATGCTGGATCTCAACGGCCACTTATCAATAGCAGCCGAGAAGACAGGCATATTATCCGCATGGCCGTAATGGATCGTGCAATCACGTCACGAGCCGTGAGTCAAGAAACGGGGTCGTTTGGAAGGCAACAAGTGTCTGAAGAACAGTTCGACGACGTTTGCAGCAGCATGGACTCTCAGCTCGGAGACCATGGCGGCGGCTTCCCTTGACGCTCTGTCATAGACAAGAGCGCCTTCAATGCTGTGATCAACGACGAACCTGGGCGCACGAATGGCCAGACGTCATCTTTTCAGATGAATCCAGGTTCTGTGTACAGTATCATGATGGTCGCATCCGTGTTTGGCGGCATCGTGGTGAACGCACACTGGCAGCTTGCATTCGTCATCGTCATACTGGCCCATCACCTGGCGTGATGGTATGGGGTGCCATTGGATACACGTCTCGGTCACCTCTCGTCCGCATTGACGGTGCTTTGAACAGTGCACGTTACATTTCTGGCGTGTTACGACCCGTGGCTCTACCCTTTATTCGAGCCCTGCGAAACCCTACGTTTCAGCAGGATAATGCCCGACCGCATGTTGCCGGTATTGTACGGAACTTCCTTGATACGGAAAATGTTTGACTGTTGCCCTGGCCAGCACGTTCTCCAGATTTTTCACCGATGGAAAACGTCTGGTCAATGGTTGCCGAGCGACTGGCTCGTCACCAAACGCCAGTCACTACGGTTGATGAACTGTGGCATCGTGTTGAAGTTGCATGAGCATCTGTACCTGTAAATGCAATCCAATCTCTGTTTGACTCAATGCCCAAGCGTATAACTGCTGTTATAACTGCAGAGGTGGTTGTTCTGGGTACTGATTTCTCAGGATCTATATATCAAGCCAAATGTTTTGAAAATTTAAGCACTTGTTATTTCTAGTATAATATATTTGTCCAATAAATATCATTTTGTTACCTGCATTTTTTCCTGGTGTAGCAATTTTGATTGCCAGTAGTGTATTCTTTGCTTTAAAATGTTGCTAAAAGTAAACAATGGATGGGAGGCTATATTTTTACGGTATCCGAAAAGAAATACTCTTATTAAGTTATTAAAAAAGATGGGAAAATCATATTATTCACATTTCTACTTATAAAATATTTATAATAATAATATTTTATAAGTAGAATATATATATATTTATATTTATATATATATATATATATATATTTATATTTATATATATGTATATGTATATATATATGTATATATATATATATGTATATATATGTATATATATATATATATATATATATATATATATATATATATATATATATATATATATATATATATATATGTATATATATACAATCTAACAAATTTACGTACACCATTTATTAAATCAAAAGTCGCATCTCATGTTTTAAAGGAAAATCCAACTACCCAAAGAAGTATCACAATCAGATATTTAAATATGTCTATAGGAACTGTGAAGCAAATTATAAAATCTGATTTGAAGTTAATAAAAGCAAAAGCACGATGCCCATCCTTTAATTCAACAGCTTCTTTCTCAACGTAAAATCAAGTGCTGGTTTTTGTATGAGAATTATTCGGCATGTAAAGAATGAAAATATGTAGTTACAGTAGATAAAGCTTGGATACAATTATCTGATATTGCAAAAGAAAACATTGATTTATTACTGGGAAAGAGAAGATAAAAACAAATTGGTTTAGAGAACATGAGGCAAAAGTTTTCAAATATTCTATGGTTATTACAGGATTTTCTTACAATGAGAAACTTAAAATAAGGAAAGTATAAAAAAGTGTCAAAATTAATTCAAATTACTATTAGTATATTTTGACACCTATTTTCAAAGAAAAATTTCCATTCCTTTATCCAAACAATTTTCATTGTGTTTAGTTCCATCAGTATAAAGCTTCAAGCCATACCTCTTAATCAATTGCTATATTTTTGAAAAAATTGGGAATTGAAACGATAACTAAACTATTGCCTTTAAATGCATCCCATTTCCCTGATTTAATACCTATGAATATCTATGCATTTGAACTTTCAAGCAAACTCTTTATAAGTGTCATCCCAAAATGGATTTACTCTGAAATATTGTGAAGAAATAGTATGATGGTATCAATCTTGATTTCTTAAGAAATGGACTTCTATTTGGAAATTAAGACGCTATAAGATGTTCAAAGAAGATACTATCAGACTGAGTATATTAGAGAATGTAATTCTGATATATATATATATATATATATATATATATATATATATATATATATATATATATATATATATATATATATGTATATATATATATATTTATATATATATATATATATTTATATATATATATATATATATATATATATATACAAGGGTACAATGGTGGCCCACCCCCTCTGGTGCACCCGGGGCAACGCTTTGGCGGCAAAGATGTCACTATTTCTGGCCGGTTCCTTGGGTGTAAGGGGACAATACATCCCAACATACCACGACCATTGGAAGAAAAATAAATATCTTTGCAAAATCTCAATAAAAATGTGTAAATACCCTCTGTATTTATTAAGTTTCAATTTCCTAATTATGAAAAACAATATGTCATGCTTCTTGATTAAATTACCAAAAGAATAAAATATTGTCAAAATTGTAGAAAAAGGCAACCATTACAAAGTTCAAGGTTAGCAAAAAAGAATTATCAGATATAGTTTGGATAAATTTCTAGACACTTATTTGAAGTTTTTAAATTTCTTTTTTTGTGTACTTATTAAATATATTTATTTTCTATTAAATGCAAATGTTTATACATCAAATTAGCGGAAATTAGATGAAACATGGAATTTAGACTACAGAACTGAAATATCTGTATTGCAAAAAAGTACACTTCTTTTTTTGATGCTGAAAAGCGCTAGTTTATTGAAATGAATTTTATTAGATTCTTAGTAGTTATAATATTTTTTAATATGTTAGTCATTTTTTCTTAAAGCAAATAACAAAACAACACTACTAAAAACAAGAACAGATTTGACATCTATGAAAAGAAGCAAAGTTGAAATATTGAGCAAAATTGGTCTCATTTATGGGGAAAGTGCAAAATAAGTTAATTGATGTATAACTGTACCTGTCATAAGAACTTTATGCTTACATTAGGAAAAAAACTAAATCAGTGAAAAATAAGTCAGTCTTAGGCAGAAACAAACTGCATATGTGTTACTGACGATAGAATGATAAAAAGGGCATGCATGAAAAAAATAGAAGAATTCCATTAGAAGCTGTTAGATGGGCAATTAATGCAACAAGTATTTCAGTCAGTTCAAAGACAATAGTAAGAAAATTATAAGTTTTGAACTGAAAAATATTATTGTAAAAAATACGATATTTAAATCCTAAGCAATGCACGAAAGGAATTCAGAATCAAATGAATATAGTGGAGTGATGACAATAAACCATTGCTCTTAGGTAGTGATGTATAGTAAGGAAAGAGCTGTATCCTGATTACACGGAAACAACTACAAAGAATCCAGTAAATGTCACGATTTTAATATGTATGATGCAGATGGTATGGTGCGTATTCGAGTGAATGACGGCATTATGAATACTAAAAATACATTGATACTATCCTTGAACCAAAAGTAAAATATTCTTTTAGGTCCCTCTTCCCCAACGAAGCACCATTTTTTCAGGAGGATTAAACTCTGTGTCATATGGCAAAAATTCTACTCTGTTCTATATATACTTTAAAAATAATAAAGACATTGATTTATTATCCTGGCCAGGAAACAAAGCTGACCTGAATCCTATTTAAAAATAATATAGAGAAATATTTCCATATTCCTTAGAGACATATATTATCTACTTCTTTTATCTATTTCTATGTATTCCCATAAAAATGTTTGAAATTCTTTGTACGATGAATTCATCCATGTATTAAAATGCAACTAATTGAGGCTATATTTGCTTTCTGCCCTCATATGATTAAGACGAATAATGTGATTGAAGATCTAAAAACTGGTTCGCTCGCTTGATGAAAAGTCATGTAGAAATCGTATTAAGGCATAGTGTGGTTATCTTAATTAATATTGATTGCGTAGGTGTAAATTTAAAATTCAGTAAAATCTAATATATATATATAAATATATATATATATATTATATATATATATATCTATATATCTATCTATATATATATATATATATATATATATATATATATATATATATATATATATATATATATATATATATATATATATATATATATATATATATATATATATATATTAGTTCTTACTGCATTTCCTTTTTTCTAAAGGTTGTTTACACTGAAGGTTTTAAGTGATAATGATCGATTTGATTAAAAATACTGGTGGGTACCTTTTATTTTTCTATAAAATAACTGTGCATCTATGCGCAAAATGACTCACAGGAGGGATTTTTTTCTGTAAGAATTTATGTAATATATTTATTATTTATGTGTTCCTAAAGATTTTTTAATCCCAGAAAGAGTTTTACATACCTTTAAATTTGTATAGCTAATGATTTGGAAAAGTATAAAACAATACTTCAGAATTAAGAGCAGGATTTATCACTAAATTGGAAGAATTGGGGACTGGTCATCCAAAAGTTACTTGGAGCTATACCTAATTGATGTTATGCTTATATTTTATTTTAAAAAATCATATACTAATATTTATTTATTAAGCTGTTCATTGCATTATTCAGTACTTTACAGCTATTTTTCATTAAATGAAATTGAATTTTAATTATGCTTATTGATGACTATTTTCATTATAAATTATCCATGAGAAATATCACTTTAATACTTTTATATCGAAAACAATGTGTTGTGTAAAAGAAATATTTGATTGCTATGTTCGTGTCATATAGTTGAGAAAGAAATAAATAGTATTTATAAACGTAAAATAAAGATTCATTTGCTAAGGGGCAAAGAGATATACCTTTTTCAATATATTAATTCATTAAACATGAATATAAATTCCATACTTATCCTTAACTAGTTTCAAGAACTAATTTTTTTTCAAGAAATAGTGCAAGAGATTGGTTATTTTAATGTTGCAAATTTTCTTCTCTCAATTTATTTCAAAATCGCATTTTATAATATTACTTAATGCTTTTGAACAATTGTGACAAATGATTGAATAATTTACAATGCAAATTTATGTAATTAATTGATATGTATACATATGCAATGGCATTCTTTCAAACTGCCCAGATCTAGAAATATATTGTAATAAGTAGTGTGTGTGTGAGAGAGAGAGAGAGAGAGAGAGAGAGAGAGAGAGAGGGAGAAACCAATACCTATTAAGGACATGACGATATATATTGTGAATAGATTCGAAAAAGAAGTATTTGATAAACACATAAATCTTCAAAAATATATCTTAGAAAAAAATGGCATATGACATAAAATGAAAATATATTCCCATCACACATTATGTTATTCTTAAATATTTCTGTCTGGAACAGTCCATATTTCTTAAAAAAAAAACTGAAATTTATTGGAGACATAAAATTCTGAGAAAACTATTTGAAAAATTGAGCGAATGTATTTTTGGGAGTAATAAAAACGCAACTGTCGGGCTCCACTCTACTGCGAATGTTGCGTTTTCCCCATGTGCGCCCACCTTTTATTTCTCCGCAGTATTAAGTCTATAAATAAGGCTCATCCATACATTCGGAGTTCTCTCAATTACTTGCTTGCATTTCCGACCTTCGTCCAAGTTCATTTCTTTGCAATTCTTTCACCCCGAAGGGTATCCGGAAATGTTTCCCTACCGACACTATCTGTATCCTGCAAGCATCAATCCATCTTAATTAATTCTACTGTTTGTAATACAGTTTTGAACGCCAAATGCATTGCAGCGCTTAAATATAGTTCCAAATTCTGATGGCATAATTATTTGCTTTTAATATATTGACAAGAAATGGAAAATTTTTGGCAATAAAACTGTATTTTAGAAATTTTAATAAAAAAGAAAAATAGTAATCAATTAGCATAATAAAATAGATAAAAAATACAACACATTTTTAAATGATAATACATTGTTATTGAATATTTAGAATGATTTTAAATGGGCTAAAAATACACAATTCACTTTTATTTAACACGACTTTGTCATTCATTTAGTTTTATTTGAAATTTCATTTCTTATGTGTTACTATAAAAACTACTTTTTTATAATAACTTTTAATATTATAAAATTAATTCGGTGCATTTTTTTATCCTTTTTTAGACTTGTAAGAAGTGTTTAATTAGAAGTTTTTATAAATAAGATTTCATTTACAAGTAATACCACATAAAAACAAAAACACAGGAATAATACTATGAAATTTGGTACTAATTTTCAGGAGTTTTTATGATGTTAAATTTCATTTAATTTCCATTGAAATAGTTGCCATTATATTGGATAGAAGTATTTAGATTATTTTTTAAAGGCAATGTGACATAAAAAGTCATAAGCTTAAAAATGTTTTTAAAAGTATGTTGCAAGGGGAACGCTGATTTGGCCTTCATTATTCATTACTGTTTGAAAGTAAATTGAATTAAATCTCTGCATCCACAACAACAATGTTTTGAACATGAAAAGGAATTTTATAAAAACGTCGATGTATCATAGTTATCAATTACACCTAATAATTAATGATAACACCGCAAATAACGCTTTTGCAGTAATTGTCCCATTAACTTCATCTTAAACCGATGTATAAATGTCTTATTTCCTTATATAATGTTATATATAGAAGCCATTTCACACTACGAATGTATGGAACTATTTTATTTTATGAAAATAAAATGTTCTCTTGTAAACTACTACCTGTTTTAATACCTTTTGGATGAGTAATTTTCTATAGAGGTTTGTTTCAAAGTTGCATTTTAATTAAAAGAAATTTTTGAGGATAAATATCCAAAAAAATAAAAAGGTTTAAAAAGTTTCTCTGAGAATCATTCAGGTGATTTCATTTTTTAAATATTTTATCAAAGAATGATGAACTGAGCAAATATTGTTAATCTATTGTTAATCTGAATGATGGTATGTTAAAACTTTTACACATTCTTCATGCGTATCACAAATATTTCTTTTATTAAAAATTTACAATTTTCAATATATGTTATATACCGGAATTTATATTACAAGGCCAAAATTCAAAATATTAGTAAAATTCAGAAAGGATTGAGAGTAAGAAACAATGATCTGTTAAAGGATTATTTATATCTATCTATCTATAAATTTAAATGCATAATATAAACTTTTAAATGAAGAAAACATTTTCATATGGGGTAAAAAAAAAATGGAAGCTTGTACCAGAAGTTTAAAAATTTTGATCGCATAATATTCGTAATAATAAAACGGTAAAATGTAGACTTATATTTTATGATTACAAAAATTAGCATTGGTGTATAGATGTTAGCTATTACTTTGTTGGAAAAGTCCTTGTTGCTTCTTTATTTAAGAATTAGAGCTTGACTATAACTGGACAATAGAAAAATTTTAATTTTTCTTTTGAGATTTACACACTGCACTGATAGATGATATGTACACATTTAGTGATACATTTTATTAAAACTTACTATTTATTTGAGTATGTAGGATTCAGTTGATTAATAATTTTCTTTCAATTTCTAACTTATATGATATTATTAAAATAAAAATACAGGTGTAAATTATGCTTTCAGTTGAAAATATTCAACACTAGGATTGAGGTAATTAATAACTAAATTATAAAGTACGAAGGAATGTTAACCCATTAAGAAGTCAACATTTTTAATATTACACAAAATAAAATATTAAAAATAGTGGCAAATGATGCAAAACACTCTATAACTTTACTTTTTATAAAAAATCTGGACAAAAAATGTTTTTTTATTTGTTTTGAATACTTAATCTCTTAGGTGAATAAATATAAATGACTGGTAGTAAACTGATATGGATACGCCGAGAATACCGATGTTTCGAGTTATTTTGTAATTTCATTAAACTCGCTTTCTCTGAGATAAAATAGAGATTTTTAAATATTAATAATAAATATTAGTTATTTTTTATTAAAAGGTTTAATTTGACTTATCGAGAAACTAATCTTTTGAATACTGGTAAAGATAAAATGTGGCTTCAGAACATATCAGTTGGTTGTTTTAACATAAAAGTGAATCAGCATTTTCAAACCTCATTTTGAATGTTTTACAATAAGATAGTCCCTAAGAAACATACATATATAATTATTTGTACATGTAATTTGAATGCATAGACATTCAAAATTAATTTGAATGTCTATGCATTCAATTAATTTTGTTTAACTGTTTTTTGATAAAATGATTTACACAGTAATAATGCATTTCAAAAACTATAGCTCATTATATTAAAATTTACGATTATAAAAAAATAGCAATTCTTTTTTTAAAAAACCTATTATCACTATAGAATATGAGATACAAAACTGTTTAGATTATGTGTTACTAATTATGAATTCATCTTCTGATTGATTTTAAGATTTCAAAACAATAGTGACTCATAACTTTAAGTTCTTCTCTGATACATTAAGAGCATGTATAGAAAGATAAAATAAAAATTAGTTAATGGAAATCTATTAATAACCTACTTTTATAAATAATATTATAAAAGTAGAATTAATAAATGAAGCATATGATAAAATTCAAAGAATTGTTATTAAAGAGAAAAATACTAAGTCTTCCCGAATAGTAAAAATAAAATTAACAAAATTAAATAAAAAAGTTTAACTAAAATATTTTTTGATAAGGACTGCAATTATATTATGAAAATATAAAATAGTGTAAAAACTCATGAAAATCTAAGCTTTCATTTAGGAATCTAAAGAAATGTTGGCAAGTTTAGATAACCACGTACATTTGCCGAGATCTTTGTCAGTTGCATATTCAAGATCTTTTCATTAATTTTTCTTTTCGCATTTTTTACTTTGTAGATCTCTGTATTTAATTAAGCAAATGTTTCTCATTTTATTCTTTAAAATGCATATTTCATTTATTCTTTCCTTCAAAAATATTTATTGAAAATGTTTAAAATATTACATGTGTTTACATACATTTTATATTTCTACTGAATTGATTCAAGTTGATAGTATATCCAATTCCTATATTAAATTTATTGTGTAGTCTTAAAACTACCATTTGTCATCTGGTATTTTGAAAAAATAATAAATGTTATTTTTAATTTTTTTTAAGTAAATCTTTATATAATGTATTTTTAAAATTTTACAATTTGTATCTTATGTGAGTTTATTGATTATGAATTTTATATATTGAGATACATATTTCATATCATAAATATGAGACATTGAATTTTTCATCTTAAGTATATAAATTATGTTAAAATTATCGTACATAAAATTTAAATGATACTATAAAATATGTAAATAAAATCTCTTTATTCTGTTTAAGTTCCGAAATTTTTTTCGGGGTTTATTTAAGAACGGTAGATGGGTGAATGAAATGAAGTTTACATCAGGCTATCGGTTTCTGGCTAACTTAGAATAAAAACTAAGTCTCCTTTCCAATATTTGGAAACAGTTTTTTACTTAACATAATTATTTAATAATAATTCATTGAAAATTTTTAGTTTGAATTCCCTGTATAGTTGCTTATCTTGGAATGTAATTAATTAAATTAAATGATTCCACTCCAAAACTCTTCTCACATTAATAATGAAGCTTAAGGTTGTTTTTTGTTTTCTTAAAATTTTCCATTTTTATAGTTTGAAAAGGTATGGTTTGCGTCCTTTCCAGCAAATGCGTTTTCTCTTTTCACAGTAAGAGTTATACAATCTTAAATTAATAACAATTTACATAAATTGATAAAACACATTAACGTATCATAGTACTTGAAATATTAAATTAATTATTAAAACATCTGTATTATTATGACCACACCATATGTTATGTATACAGAATTAAATGAAAGTATAATTATAAATTGACAAAAATTACAATAATAAAACAAAATAATAAGACAAATAAGAAGATGTGTTATGCAAGATTAGATGACAACAATTTATATGATTTAAAAAGTATTTTTTAAAAAAATTTTACTTGAAACAATTGACTTAATTAATAGATTAAATCATGATGTTATGATGCACTAAGGTTAAAATTGGTATAAAATATTCATGTTCATTATATCGTTTAAGATTCTGCATGAATTGACAAGACATTAATGTTACGTATTGCTTAAAACATTAGGTTTAACAGTTAAATTAATTGCACTTTTATGAACACCATTAGATTTATACAAATATTAAAAGAATTAAATGGAAGTATTATCATTCATCTGATTGATTTGATGATGAATAAAGTTCAGCGTCTACTATTATTGAAGTTTGTACAGGGTCACGGCATAGTTTGAGTCCTTGTCTTGTTAAGAATTTGAGTATTTAAATTATTGTTTTCCGTCTAAAATCGTCCTTTAGACAAAATTGCACAAATTCAAGGTCTGTTTGACTATGGTGCTTTTATATGTGGAAGGCCTTTGTAAATGGATATTTCAATGTGTAGTGACGAGCAGTTCCCAAATCAACACATTTGCAGATGTTTGAATTGGATTTGCCAAATTTTGCGAAGTATTTAGGGAGGGGTCCATGATTGTTATTAAATGGTTAATGAAAGGTTTGAGATGAGGATATCTATGGAGAGTGTTGGAAGTAAATGGTGGGTGTACCTACCATTTTGTGATAAATCCCATGTTCTTTGCCAAGTCTCGATGGTTCTTTTATGTATGAGGAATTTTAAGAAGGAGGTTGGTTTTGGCAGATTTGTGACTGACAATTCCTCATTGATAGTAGCTTCTTTTTCTCCTTTGTCCGCCAGTTCGTTTCCCCAAATGCCCACGTGTGCTTTAATCCAGCTTAGTTGGATTCTGCATGATGTGTTTGTGTATAGACTCCTAGGTATCACGGATGATTTGCGATTGTGCATTGAATTGAGCAATGGTAGGAGAACAGACTAGTTGTCAGTGCATATTGTTGTTGGGGCTAGTTTCTAGGTAATTATGTGTTGTATCACTTACCTGACAGCTAATGACTCAGCTTTAAACACAAAGTTATAATTATTTAATTAAAACTCAAAGAAGACTTTAATCTTTCTGTCAAATCACGAATTCTGCTCCAGTTGCTTCTTCATGTCTTGATCCACCTGTATATATATTTATTGTTATTGATATAAACTTTGAAGGCTTGCATAATTTTAGAAATTTTTCAGGAAGGTTATGTTAGGTTTTTGAATCTATGGAAGGGATGAATAGAATCATTGTGGACCGGGTCTTCAAAATCTTTCGTGTTGTAGTAAGTACCATCTATGTGTATCGATTTTTTAAGCATTAAGATTTTTGTTTCTTGGTTGGCAGCTTCAATTGTTAACGGTAAGGAGGGAATGCCTGATATAGAATTTAGAGCTATGCTATAAATTGTTTTAAATGCTCTTGTTATCAGTAGCAGGAAAAATCGTTGAATGTTGTTTAATAATTTTTCTTTTCTAGCTATCATATGATTTGCCCAAGTTGAGCATCCATACATGACAACTTTTTCAATAATGGTTAAGTATATTGTTTTAGAAATTTTTCCTTTTATAGCCCAATTTTATCTGATCATTCTACGTAGTCTTTAGGCTATTGGTATATTTTTTGTTTTGATGAGGCGAATATGTGGTAGGAAAGAAAGCTTTGAATCTAGATGTGTGCCTAAATATAGCAAGCATTTTGTATGATTTAGACTATTATTATTTAAAGTAGTTTTTTGATTGAATTTTAGCTTTTCATTTTTCTTTCCAAGTATAATTGCTGTTGATTTTGCTGTTGGAATTGTTAACTTTAGATATTTGCAGAGATTTGAGAATAGGAATAGGATTTGTTACAATTTCATTTTAGTTCTAATTTTGTTGCACCTCCAACTACTAGCATTGTATCATCTGCAAATGCTATAACCTTTGTGTGTTCTTGCCAAGGAGCGAATAAAATTGAATTGAACCAGATGTTCCATAATATAGGCCCTCTTACGGAGCCCTGTGGTCAGCCTCTGTTATGTGTCATTTGTACTTAGCCAGAGTTACCCATGGCTATCAGTTCTCTATCTTTTAAGAACCTAAAAATACACTGGGAGATATTTTTCACGGCGTTACATTTTGTAAGTGCTAATGGGAGCTGTGTATTTGTTGTGTGTTTTCGTTATCTTTATTTATGCAACCCAAGACTGAAATTAAAGCATGGTCTGCTGATAATTTTTCTCTGAAGCCAAATTGGTTGTTATGTAAAAAGTAATTTTTGAATAAAGTATGCTATAGGTGGTCTAGTATGAATCTTTCCAGAACCTTCAAAAATGAAGGCAGAAGATATATTGGGCGGTGTAAAGTGGTCAACTTTGAGTCTTTTTACTTTTCATTGAAGATCACTTGACCCTTCTTAAATGCTTTTGGAAAGAATTTTATTTGCAGGCATTTATTAAAATAGTTTAGCAAAAATTTTCTATTGGCTCTATGGACCAGCTTAACTATTATGTTGTCTAATCCATCGATACCTGGAGCTTTAGAATTGTTAAGGTTTTTAATTATTAAACTAACTTCTTCTTGTGTGTAATGTGGATCATTTGGACTGGAAATGATCAGTGGAGTTCATTTAACTGTTGTATGATATTGAGTGTTCTCTTCCTGGTTATGTCTGGGAAAACCAGCTTCCCAGAGCTATTTTAAGATTGATTTTATATCTTCGTTTGTTGAGTTTTGACGTGCAACAAATTGAGTTTACTAGTTGCTATTTTACTAATTATTATTTTTTGAAATATGTTGAATTCTTTGTTATTTTTGTACAAAATTTTGCCCAATAAATTAATTTTGCTTTCAAAATTGTTCTTTTATAAGATGCTTGTTGATGCGTATATTTTTGTAACCATGAAATTTTTTCTGTTTCTGAAGTAGTTGCTTTAAGTTTCTCCTAACTGCCTTTGTTTTGCTCTATAGTATTGTGGACACCCTTTGTTCTGGTGTCCACAAGTGTATATCAATTATTTTGTCTTCTAAAATTCTTTGTTTAAACGTTGCTTCTACTGCTCTATGAACATTATTTAAACACGTGTTAGTAAATTCATCCAAATTTAATTCATTTTTTAATTTTATGCATTTGCTTATTTAAAGATTTTAGGATTGGTTTTACTGATCTTAGAAGTTTTTCTGATTATTTATCATTTTAAATATTTTATTAAATGTTGCAATTATTGGTCCAGCTATAACACATGCTATATAGTTATGGTCTGAACATGTTTTCTCATCGCACAATGTCCAGTTCTGAATCACTTGGAGCAGAGAGTCTGTCATAGTGTTAAGTCCGACCAACTTGCACCCATTGATTCTGTAAAAGTTGGGAGGCTAGGAGAAGTGTTTAACAGAGTTCAGTAATTGCAGCTTAAAATTCTTCTATCATCAAACCATGACGATTGTTTGAAGGGTATCCTCAAAGAAAATTTTGAAGGTTAAAATCTCCACAAATTAAAATTCGTGCTGATCTGTATTGGAGTAATAAATTTCTGAGGATTAAAAAATTAAGGTTAGATTTTCACTTGGGGTGGCTTATAAAGCTATTAACATTAAGGATGTGGTTTGAGAGTCTCTTTGTATTGCAATTAAGTCTTTATGAGAATGAATGATTATTGGATTAATATTTGCCTTAGATATTATTTCTGCTTGTGGAACTTCATCTGTTGAATGATGAATTTTCCAAGTCAAAAGTAATCCTTTAATTTAGTTTTGTTGTAGATATGGTTCCTGAATGTAGGTGATGTCTTGTTTATTACTATTGAAATGATGTACAAATTGTGTTACTGCTGATCGACTTCTTTGTAAATTAATTTGAAAAATAACAATTTCTGGATTGTGAATTTTGTTGATAAAAGTCCCAAGTTGCCAGAACAATTAGGGCCAGAAATATGGCTATGCCTATGTTTGAGGGAGGTGGTCATTTAAGGGGTTCAAAAAAAGATAAGACCAAAATTTTGAAAATAATATTAAAAACTAATGAGATCATGAGGGATTATTCAGTTTAAATTCCATGTCCTTAGGACAAATATAACGTGAGTTATGAAACTTCTATGGTGAGGGTGACTATAATTTAAAATTGATAGAATGGAAAAATTTCAAAAATAGTAGTGTTTAGAATCAAGCTTTTTAAATTATTTTACTGAGATTAGCTTGGCTAATTGTTCTAATCAAACTGTAATTGATAAAATATATTGTTTTCTACAGTGGTTCCCTGGTCATACTCGCTATGCGATTCAACCCCCCATGCATTTTCATTGTATTATATTCTGATCCCTAAAACTGGGAGCTTAAATGTAATTAAAAATATAATTTAACACAATAACATTAAATTTTAAGAAAAGTGTAAAGAAAATATTAAAATCGCGCATTGTTAGAGCTTATATATGAATTATGAACTTTAGAAATTTTAAATAGATTGCTCAAACTTTTAGTCATATATAACTTGAGTAATGTATCAGATTGAATGGAGATTAAAAATTTTTGTAACACTAATTAGAATAAAAGTCATTAACTATTGATTATTTTTTAAAAAGCAAGATATATTTTAAATCACATGGATCTGCTTCGAATAAGAAAAGATTCAAGTGGAATGATAAAAATTTCATATGTTATGGCAGCTTTAAAATAAAATTAACAGTCAAAATGCTTAAAAATACACAAAATTTTATCAACAAATACAAAATTTAAAAAATAATAGAAAATTAACTATTGCACTTAGGATTGTAATACATAGAATTTTAATAACATTATAATATCCATGCCAGTTTAAAATTTATATGAAGTTGATACGACAATCAAGACTAAATTTAGTAATTTCAAAATGCTTGAAAATTTTTTTCTGAAAAATTGTTAAAAATCATGGATTTTCGGAATTTATTAAAATAATCATAACTTTGGACCCAATAATCTTATTTACACAAACCATGCATCAGAATGCTCAGAATCATCAAGCAAAACGAAATAAAATAACATCTGGGCACTTAACTAATTAATTAGCCACTCATGATATTGTTAAGTTTCTGCATGTAGAGAAAAAGGCTTGAAATAAACAGAAGTTCTTGATTAAGATTGTCAGAGGATGAAGATAAATATTCCAAACTGCACAAAAATTTGCATAAAGTTGGTTCAAAGAGTTGTTGATATATGCCTTTATTTGAAATTTAATGTAATAATAATTTGCTGCCGAGATTATTTGGTTTAAACACAAATCACTGTCTTCCGTTTCTGGCGGTAAGCAGTTGATTATTATGGGCTCCTTTGATAGGATAGCAGGAATGACATGTTGGAAAATTTTATGAAATATTCTCAAAAATTCTTATAACTTCGTTCTTTTTGAAGATATTTGCGTCAAATTTTATCAAAAGATAAAACTTTTGCACACAATACAAATATGAAACTGCGGTTTAAACTGGTGATACACGAAGTACCACGTCTAAGCATGGAGTCAATGAGACTAGGAATTTCTTCCTGAGGGAATGACTCTCCATTTCTCCATTCTCGGTAAGTAATTTGCCAAAATGAATCTTCTGAAGTAGGTAGTAGCAGGTTCTGCAAATGACGTCCAATTATATCCCGAACGTGTTCGACTGGCTAGCGATCTGATGAGCAGGGTGGCAAGGGAAGCAGCTGTACACCTTACACGGCATATTGGCTGATGAGAGCAATATGCGGTTGCGTGTTATACTGCTGATAAAGTGCCATGTATACCCCTTGAAGGCAGGAGAGTGTTAACGGCCGCAGCATATCATCCATGTAACGTTGGGCTGTCATGGTACCGTTAATACGAATTAGAAGTGACCTAGAATTGTACGCAATGGCACCCCAAACCATGAAGAAGTGTTGTCGAGAGATGGGGCGTTCCACAATTGCTGCAGGATTTGACCTGTCTCCATGTCGATATCACACTCGTGCATGATGACTATCACTGAAGAAACAGAAGCATGACTCATCTGAAATGATGATATTCTACTTCTTATCCACATTGCACTAGTCCATCATCAGGGCAGTCACTGCCTTTCATTGGACGAGCTGATCCACGCGTGCTGACACCACTCTTACTGTACCAAAAACCCGCAAAAGTTCCACAGTTCCTTTTTTCAACCATCTTCGCCACAGCTGGTTTTGAGGACGATTTCAAGTGTTTGTCAGCTGCTATTTGCTGTAAGGACCAACTTATTTTTCGCACGCTGATCATCATGCCCCTGGTAAACTTGTCTGTTTTCTAGAAATAGCTCCGCGGACGATGGCCTGGCATTCTCTGCAATTACAGGTGTCCCTTATAACCATAACAAACTTTAAACGATTATCTTCTAAGCAGCAATAACGGCGCGATTATTTTCTACTCTGCTGGTTGCTTACCTTATATATACTAATGGCGCTGGAGAGCTGCACATTTAAAATTATTTGTATAACTCGGTAAGGTGCATCTACCATGAAATTTGCATAATTTTCTGTGCTCTACTTCTTACTGTTGATAATTCAATGTCGGGTAGTATATATATATATATATATATATATATATATATATATATATATATATATATATATATATATATATATATATATATATATATACATATATAATGTATGTATGTATAAATTCGATTAAAAGTCATTTTTTCCATATGATCTTGAAAACACTTTAATATAATCATTGATATAGCAAAAAATTTAATTTTGATACTGAAATTCAACTTAAATGAAAAAAATAAACTAGTTAATTTAATATAATATTGATTTAAATTCCCGAAAGTTTAGTGCAGTTAAAAAACAATTTTTTGGTAGTTTTCAGAGTTAAAAGAAGTGAAGCAGTACTAATGGATTAGGTATAGTAATAACCATGTTGTATTTCGAAAACTTAGAAAATTACGAAACAGAATACTGTTTCAAAAGTTGGGTTTGCAATAACATTTAAATGATTAGTAGAAACATTTAAATGACCTGACTACCTGTTTCTGTGGTGACGGAAAAATAGAGAAGATTTTTCTTTAATGAAGTTCTGGAGAAGCGTTTTATTTTTGTCAATCTGTTCTTTAGATTCTCTTTAAATTCTTTTCTGACAGAAAAATTCATTCCAAAGATACTTTTTTATGTGTACATATATATACTTCTTGGTTATAATTAAACCGTTTTAAATGACATCTGACAGCCCAAATGGGTGAGCGGAATACAACGAAATATTATATATGGGCTAATAAAATAATTTATATATGGGCTAATAAAATAATTCATATATTGACTAATAAAATACAATACTTACTTTTCTATCAAAAAAAGGTTTAGTTTTAAAATGCCCATCAGACTGGTGCTTTTTCGGAAAAAAAAAAAAAAAAACATAAAATGTAGCACTGTGAAAAAAGGAAATGAAATACAAAACAATATTAACATTTTTTGATTAGTTTTTGATAACTTTGTCATTGAATCACATTAAAGGAAAGAGAGATGCAAAAACAATTCAATTTGCGGAAACAAGAACAAAATAGGACAAAATTGCACATTAGGAGTAGTTAATCATGTCCAGGGTGTTGTAGGGAAAAGTGATTAACGTGATGACCTTCATTTACTTGCAAAAGTTCAAATCGATATACAGTGTTTTCAACATCATATTGTAACTGATTAATTGTAAAGTTTCGTACATGAAGCTTTATGGAATTCTTTAAGTCATTCAATGTCGCAACACCACCACAATATAGAGACATTTTAATAGCCCCATAATCACACAGAGTTAGATTTGGTGAACGTAAAGGCCATGGATTAAGAAAGAATTGTTTAATAACACATTTTTCTCTGAAGTGTTGGATCGATAGCGTCGTCACTGACCCATGGATATGTGGGAGCGCATCATCCTGCAAGCAGATGATCGATTTAAGAACCACCTATGTCGTAGTTGGGACACAACAAACGTCTGTAGCATGTCATGGTACAGACGACCTGTAATGTAACATGTGACAGGCCCATATACAAAGATTTTCTCACCGAATAATTGCCTAAGGATGAATGCCGCTATGAATCCACACCAGACAGCGATTTTTGGAAACTATGGAAATTTCAGTTTCGATCTGATCCATAGATTTTCTTTAGCTGAAGTAAATGCAGAAATTCTGTAAGTTGATTGTCTTTTTGAGTTTGGTATGAGTCTCGTCGCATCACAGAATATTCCAAGCCAATGATAGATCAATAGTAATTATTTTGAGTAACAGACTGCAAATGAGAGACGCTGTGATCCAGAGTATGGCGGATTTTATTTAGAAATTATTGAATTTTACTTCTGAGTACTTTTTGGATGGTTCTGTAAGAATAGCCTGTCGATCGAGAAGCTGCACGTGTGCTACTTCCCCTAAACAATGATGCCTGTGCGTCAACAAAGATCTTGACATCATCAAGTGTCGGTGTGACAAGTTTACGCCCTTTTTCAGGTTGAACTTCATGCTTACCCATCTCTTCAAACTTCTTAATCATGACCTGGATACATCTAGTAGACACTGGTTCATGTCGTAGGTAGGTCGACGAAATTCACGAATTGTCGCAGAAGTATTTTCCTATTTTTCGTAAAAACAGCTTCATCAAATAACATCTGTTCAACTAAAGAGACTATCATTGATACAATCTGAAATATTGATTTTAATTTAGCAACATCAGCAAGAATTTGATACCCTGACCTGTTTTGCATAAAGCTTTCTCTTCTTCCAAAGCATGCAAATCTCGACATTTTCTCGTACAACTAACAGCTTTTCCCGGTTTTCATTTTGTCACTCATAATTCTTGTTCTGGTAGGTTATTATTGTTTTAATATATTCCGATTGGGTCACTTATTGTTTTAAATTTCCTGTTATTCCCAAAAAGGTGCTCTCAGTGGGATATTTTGGAAGTAAATTTTCTTTCGAAATTTCATGAACGCATCTCGTATATGGCTTAAATACAAAATTTCGTTACACACCATTCAGCCGTTTGGAATGTAGGATACCACTTATAGGGGAAATTAATTATAATCAACCAGTATATTAGAAAAAAAATGAAGTACATTTCTTTGAACATTAGCATTTTCTGAGCCAATGCCCTCTTACAGAAGAAATGTTTTATTTCTTTCTATACATTTATATTTTCTGCACCAATTTTTTCGATGTTCAAAAAGCTTTCTTTACAAAGGATAAACTGGTTTCTTATGTGAAATGATTTTAATATATCAAACCCATAAGTCTTTAATATCTGTAATAATGATATCTATCAATTTTCTATCTATCAGTATCAAATACCTTTATTTTAATATTTTGTCTAACAGCAGGTTTAGGAAAGTTTTTACACGAAATATTTTGTCTAAGAGCAGGTTTAGGAAAGTTTTTACACGAAATTTTCGGCTTATTTGTTGCTTTTCAAGTCTTCTGTTAGCCAAAAGTAAGACACGATATACCCTTCTTACACAATGGTGAGTTAACGCCGAAACCAATTGCAGGAAAAACTTTTAATAAAATAATATTCGGTAAGTATAAATAAAAAAATGAAACCAAAACCAGTAATAGCCATGACACAAATATTATGAATAACGAGTTTTATAATCTGGGTACTACATTTAGTTAGTTAAAATTGTTTGATACGAAAAACAAATTTACCTTTCACAAAAAAGGAATGAATGGGAGTAATGTAAAAAAAAGAAAACAATAGTTTTTAATTAGGAAACAAATACATAAGAAATGCAACTGCTAAAGTAAGTGTACTGCGATGAAGTATTTGTACAAATCATCTGTTTTTGTCAAATCCCTTTTCACAAAGTGTTCGCTTAAGTCATCTCCAATTTTAGTCAAAGATTTGCAGTCTTATTGGATTTAGTTGGCTTTTTGCTTTGCAGTCTTTTTTCTAATATAGGGGATAATTCGACTGAAACAAAGTTTAAAAATATTCTAAATTTATTCAAGCAACTATTCCATAAACTGAGGAGTTCAATATTGCAGCGCTTTTTTTCATTCAGCTGCAGAAATGGCGTGTTTCTTTTTCCGATAAAATATTTCATATCAATATTTTCCTTACAAAACAGGAATCATTCTGTTTTAAAACAATTTTAAATAGAAATAGGTTTTGTAAATCTAATAAAAAAGGGGATCATATTTTTTTTATGAAGGTCTCAAGTAAATATAATGAAAATTAGTAAATATTTTTTCATATTATTTGATTTTACACATTGACATTGCATTGGAGTTATGCAATAAATTATTAAAATAGCGCCATGGTATATATCTTTTTTTTAAATTGAAATTACACTTTTTTGTTAATCAGAAATGCCCAACAGATGAATTTAAAATTTAAAAATTATCCTTTTTAAACTTCCAAACATCGTGAATGAAAAAACATTTGATTACAACTCGAAAGTGTTTATGCACTAAACATTTTAGTATTAAGCCTGATGTGAAGACAGAGATTTTGTTGTTTCAGAATAGTGTGAACTTGCTCAGTTGTGTACATTTATACATACTGTATAATTGAGAATATTTAGTATATGTAAAAGATCGTGAAAAATGTTATTTATTTATAAGTAAATTTTAATGGTTAACAAGAAATGCCCAAAATTTAATCATATATTTTTCTATAACTCTAGATTCATATATTTAAAATGGCTTTAAAAATAATCCCTGCTTATGTAGGCAAAATTTAATACATTTTAATTTTGCCAAATAAAGTTAAGTGCTAAACACCATACTGTCAATAAGAGCTTGCTATTATACAAGTGGCTACATTTAAGGTACTCAATGCCAATTTAACAAAAGACGAAAAAATAGATTTTTTAATTCCATATGGGACAAAGTTTATATTACAAAACTAAGTCTGCAAGTTTTCCTAATTTATAAAATGAATTTAGCTATATAGAAGACATTTTATATTCTAAAGATTTTATTTCAAAAGCTAAATTTTGAGAGAATGATTTTGTCATAATACTTTATAGAGTTTGTATTCTAACTTTAAAGAATAATATTTAAGTGTTTTAGGTAGTTTTACTTTCTTCAATTTGCTTAGATTTAAGTTATTTGTAAACTAATTTTCAAAATGAAACGCACATACATTTTCATTTAAATTAGAGACTTAGAATGCTATGATCTTATTCATGTAACTGCATTAAATTTAATGTCTAACAGAGTTAAGTCAATTCTTACATTTTCTTGAAGCTTGTTAAGAATACTTTTTTTTAGAAATTTTTTTATCTTGTTTTGGAGTCAGAGTTCTAAAATACTGGGTTTTCTAAAAACAAAATATTAATATCAAATCAGTTTTGAAAATTATTTTATTTTTGTACAGTTAAAACAATAATCCTGTCATGAAATTTAATTGGGCTAAAAAAATATATGTACTAAATTGCTCTCATATATTATTAGAATTAAATAGCATTGTTTTATTTCAAGAAAAATGTTTTACAATTTTTTATGGAATTGAAATTCTATTGAAGGTTAAAGTAAAATTATACTGACGTTTATTCAATGCATTCACATAAAGCTGTTTCGAAAGATTTGTGATAGAATGTTAAAAGGGATATATATATATATATATATATATATATATATATATATATATATATATATATATATATATATATATATATATATATATATATATATTACAACTGCAAATTTTCATAAAATGCTATAATGCTTACCATTTATTTTTCAAAATTAACCTTGTAGTACTTAACATTTTGATTGATAGCTTGATTTCTGTTAAACTGATTTTTGTTACTTATCATGTATACAGAACGATCTCAACCAAAGTGACTGTACTACTTCTAATATTATGCATTTGTGATTTGCCGCTAATTATCCGCTAAAACTTAGAAATGAATTTTCGTCACTAGTGCGATATAGTAGCAGTTAACATTCAATTTTGAAATGCTTATTTTCAATCTAAAGTGAGTTTTCTAGTTTGTGATCAGAATTACATTTCTTCTGCTCATATCTAAAAGCCGGTATCTTTAAGACTTGAGTATATCTAAAAGTTAATTGGTTGAATCACCTTTATTGATCATTAGTAGTCATCACATCACTCACTGCTCTGTTAATTAGTAGTAATTAACAGAGCAGTGAAATCGATCCTAAACTTTGAATCAGTTTTAGTAGCATTTTACCTTATATAAATTCCTGAAAATAAACAATGATACAACAATAAGTTATTGCTCCTTACTAACATTACCATTAACGCAAAGTCCATTTTCAATGCCAGATAAATTAAAAAACGATAGGTATAAGAATAAAATGGTTTATATTGTATTAAAATATATCATGATTGATTTTTATTAAAATATATCATGATTAACAATTGATTTTTCCTTACAGATTGAATCTTACATATAGACTTATCCTAAAATATTATGAAGCCCAAAATTTTTGAAATTTTTCTATCTATGTACATATATAGTCTAACACAATCTATTATTACATTTTAAAGCATTTTTAGTTAGGTAAATAATTTAAATTATTTCCATTTTTTATTATTTATTTCTTGAAAACGAGAATTATTTGAGCTGCTTATTGACTAAAAAGTAACATATTAATTATTGAATATAACAACTAATCATAATAACGACTATTAAATTATTTTAAGTGAGATAAATGTATCTAAAAATATATACTGGATTTTTAGTAAAGTTATTCTGGATCATCAAAGTCTACATTAAGTAAAAAAAATAGAAAAAATCGTAGATTGGTAGTTTTCAATGTATTGTGTAACATACATCTTAATATTTCTGGAAAAAACAGATTGAAAAATTAATTTGGGTAAAAGCATGTAATTTAAAAAAAGTTTGATAATATAACTGGTTTCAATCTCATTAAAAGATTGAAAGAACTATTTTTTATAAGTTGGTATCAGAGTTATCAATTAAAATAGACTATATGCTGGTGTTTGAATCAATATACTTGCTTGTACTTAGCCCTTTGTTGGATTTTACCAGTTTAGTCTGTACTGGTATTACTTGTTGTGAAAGGTACTAAATTCAGTTAATAATCTTCGTTCTTTAAAGAAAATAAGCAGTGATAAAATAGACTGTAGCACAAGATAATATTATTGTGAAGGACGGGTAAAAAATTCAGTTTTCTTTTTTAACAAAATAAGTTTTCTAGATAAATCTGTTGGACAAATCTATGTTTCAGAACCTTCTAAGTTTAATTTGTTTTTAGCTCTCTGGGGACTGATACCAGAGTTGATTAATCCACAACCGACAGTTTAAAATGAATTAGAGGTATTTCAATTCACATTTAGCCCAGAAATGAGAATCGAACACTTGAACTGTTGAACTGAATACCAGATCACATATCAGCTTTCACTTTCTGCCATTTTGTCACTCACACATTCAAATAAATTTTAATCATAAAATAATTCTTAAATAATATTTCACAAATATCAACTGTACTTTTAATACATCTGGTGATTTGTAAACAGTTGTGAAAAAAAAAGATAAAAATATAATTGATGGAATTTGTGGTCTTTAATACATAAGCACTTAAAAAACGATTACTTACGGTATGATTACGGTATTATAAAAGTATGATTATTTAGGCCATCATGAGGTTCATTTTCTGAGCAAAATAGATGTTTGCGAATATCTCAGGAATAGGCAAAATGATTCTAGAAAAGATACTTGAATCATCATTTTATAAATATTTCTGTAACAGAATTAGGAATAATGTTTTGTTTTAACAAGTAAATATTAAAAGGAGCCTATCATACTTATAGGGATTCATTATAATAGGAATGCATCTGTCGATTCCAACACATTAAAGAATTTTTTACCATGAATTAAATTATTATTAAAATGAGTATTTATATCTCTAATGATGAAACACGCTTTGTTTTTGATTGAATTTTTTCGGTATAACTTTGTTTATTAAGGTCCTAACATCTTTAGCTAAAAACATATTCTATTATTTGTAATAAAAAATTATTTAAGAAAAATCGCTTTCTTGTGAAAAATATTGTAAAAAGCAAAAAGTAAAATAAAATGGTGTAGATCTTCTTTATTTTACATTTTGCGTTAGTAATTTATACGGTATTTGTTCAATACTCAATGAAAAACATTTGATGATTACTGCAACTTCCAGAATATTTTTTGGTTTGTGTCAAAATACTTTATTAACAGTACAATGTAATCACTATGGTGACTTTAAACCTCAAATTACCAAATTTATTGCCAAAATAACTGACTTTTGTGCTTGTTATGGCTAAAAGAATGGCTATAAAATGTAGGCCTAGTTAAATACATTTTATAGCTAGGTATAATACGTAGTAAACTAAAAATTAACATTACCAGAACTTGATGAAACTGGGCTTAAAATTTTAAAATAAGACACGAGAGATTTACTTGACATTAATGGGGGGAAAATTCATGACAATATTTTAGATACAATCAGATAAAATCCTTCACCGATCAATATACTTACCATCTTTTAAAGATTCAACCTGAGACACATTGTGGGTTACAGGGAAAAGTGTTCAATACTAAGCTTCTTTGATTAATCAATTCTACTTTGGTTTTATAAGAGGCTCTAATCAATATTTACAAGCACAATCATTGATCAATAAAAGTACTTGCATTTTAGCCATTTATTAAAGTACTCTTAATTGATTTTTAAAATTAATCAGAGCTTGAGCTGCCATAAACTTTACAAATGAAATACTTGCCTGACTGGGTAAGGAAAGGTGTCACATTTGTGACCAAAATGTAACGAATTAGGTTCTGAGAGAACAAGATTATAAACTTGATCAGGCATATTACATTGAATACTTGGATTACTTAAGCCTCCTTCACTGGTATAGGCAAAAAAATATAAATGAAGTTAGGCATTATAAATTTTAGATGTTGTTACCATATTTGTTAGGAACAATTCAAAATAACTTTGTAATACCTACCTATGAATTTTAAAATATATTTTAGATTATCATTAGAAGTATATAAAACTTACGTATTACATTATTCAGTTAAGACATACTTATGTAAATACAAATAATCTATAAATGATTTGAAAATTTACAGTGAATTTAAAGCAAATTTACAGAAATTTAAAGATCATTTATAAATGTGACTGATATTCTTAAAATTATGTTAAAAATAAAGTAATCTATAATTTTTTTCATAAAATTTAAAATAATTGTAAGAAAAAACCTCTCATTTTATTAGAAAATAAGAAATAAATTCCAGATTATAAAACTTTATCAAGAATTTAATATTTTTATTAAAAGCTTGCTTTTTTTATTACATTAAAAAATAAAGAGTAACGTTCAGCGGAATGAAGGAACATAAAAAGTTTCTTTAAATATTTATCTTATTTAATATATTGTAAATATATATTTAAAATATTCAGAATATCTAAATAATTTATAAAAATTTAATTATTTAATTAAATATTTTACTGTTTCTTAAAGAGTTCTTTACTTTCTCAGACTAAGCAAATATTTATGCTGTAGATCCTTTTTGACAGTAAAATTCATCCAAATACTGTTTATATAAAATTTTATTCTTTGCTACACGTCGAGTGGTATTTACTACTTTCTGGAATTGAGAACTATTTATGGGTATCAGTTCTTTTAAAATCCCTTTTTCATTTTACGGCAATTGGGAATATTCGAAAAGAGAGCTTTAGAAAAAGAATAAACAGAAAATGATTTAAAAACGAAAATATATTTTTCTTGCAATCTTGGAATTTTTACCCCAAGAAATAAAAAAACTTTATTTATGTATTGCAAAACAAATTAAATAAATGCATTTATGTTTGCACTAAATAGAATGATACTGATATAGGTAGAAGTATAAATATTTTAATTATTTGTTTGCAGTGAAATGTTTGTAACTTTTAAGAATCAATTTCATACAAACAAGAATTCTAAATAAAAGAAAAGATATTATACTTTTAAATCACACGCATGCACGCGCACGCACACACTTGTGATACGCACACGTCTGTGTTAAAGAAGTAATTATTACAATTTTAGTCTTAAAAAGGGATTGAAATGTATTAAAATTAAATACATGTGAGGGGAAATTTTAAATGATACCTTTGATTACGCAAGATGTAAACTGATTTTATTTCATTAAAGTACTCCATCGCGCATTTTAGAATATTTTTATAGATATATGTTATTCAAATTGAATGTATATTTAATAGTTAAAATTTTTTGAACCAAAAATATAAAACATTAATTTCTTAAGGCTGAAATCATTTATCATGAATTCTTACATTTTATTAAAACAATATAAGGACTTCAAATTAGCGTTTGCTTTGCAATTTGAAAACAAGTCACTAAGAAGATAGAATTGGTAAACAGAATTTAAAAACTTCAGTATACCAATAGTTGGTTATTTGGTTTCTCCTTTTATTGAGTAATTTGGATAAATGCGATTATATCAAGATTCAAAAGGGCTTGTTTTAAATGTTCTGAAATTAATAACAAATTATCTCAAAGATGATCAAATTTACTAAATTGAATGTCAATCTTCTAAAATATGAATCCAACAGAAAATTTGATGAGTTGTACGAGAGAATATTGTTCTAAAAGAATCTATCTAATATTAAATTACAGGAATAATTTTTATAAAATTATCAATTATTACATCTTATTAATATTCAAAATTATGCTTATATCAAAAGCATAGAAGTGCGGATGAGCTATACAAACTGATTTGTCATTTATTTTGTTCATTGTTGAAGCAAGTGTTATTTGTTATTAATATTCAACAATTAGTTATTAGTAAGTTATTTATGTTATGTTATTAGTTAGTTAAAGTTATTAATTAGTAACAAGTGTTATTTATGAAACAAATTATTCGATTTGTGTTTCTACCGAGTATTTCGCAGTATTTTATATTTAACTGAATAATTAACTCATCGCGCGGAAATGCTATAACATTGCCAATTGCATTTTTCTATTGAGATGTCTATATTTCTGTGACAAAATAACGAAGCTTTTCATTCATTTAATCCACAATGTAATCCCGATTATTTATTGATAGTGGAAATGCGAATAGATTAGATATAATTCCAGTTAAACAGTAAAAGGGGAGGAATAATATCATTGAAATAAAAGTCACTTTTAGTAAATCAGGAATACAATACGCTACAAGTCATATTTGGGAGAAACATGTTCAGTGACCCTAGCAGGTATTTCATTTCAGTTTGAATGCTTCACGTTAATTGCAAACAATGGACTGCAGCGTTTCTATAGTTATACTTTAGTATGCTGACTATGGTTCCATTAAAAATTTATATAGCTGAAAATTCTTTATTTTACATATAATTTAGCTTAGAGCTGCCTTGATGTGACGCGTTAAGTGAAATCAAATAGAAATGATTGAAATTAAATTTAATAAACTATTTTACGATTGCGCTGATATATTCGGATTTCTCTTTTATTATACAGAATTCATCATATAAAAATAATATAAGCACATTTAGGATTTTAAAATAGAATTTAAAGCAATGACTTTAAAAGTATCGGTTGGTGAAATTTATTTTGTAAAATTTAAAAAAAAAGCTATGTTTAAAGTTCTAACTTCTTACTATTGTGAATCCCTTTAAATGGGTATAACTTAATAATATTCTAAAATCAATATAAAATTCAGAGTTATTGTTTTATCCAGATGTTGTAATTTTTAAATAAAGTTATATTTTACTTAACGTTCGAATAATTTCTTAAATGTATGTAGAATCCTATAAAGGAAGTAAATAAAATTTGTTTGGAAAAGTCGTAAACATTTAAAATCAAGTTTAATATAGGGTTAATGGTTAAAGTATTGTAGAAGCCTTTTAACACATTTCCAGAAATTTCTATAAAACTTAGTTTCTGTAAATTTAAAGTATTTATTCTACACGAATTCCCTTAAAAATTTTATTGATGTGAATCAAATTAAAAATTTATCTCATTATTAGTTAGTGTAATTGATTTTAGAAAGTCGTAATACAAATTATTTTTTGATTTCAAATCTTATTTTAAATCATAATTCAATTCTCCTAAGATAAAATTTAAAAAATAAAACTTATGTAATGAAATTAAATACAAAATCTGTTCTTTTTAAAAAGTACTTGCTATAAAGGCAGAAGAAAGTTGTTCGAGAAATACACATGAAACGAAATTTTGAAGCGTAGACATGTTAGCAAGTAATGTAAAAATATAAAAAATGCTCTCATTTCTGAAACGGAAATTAAGTCCATGGATCAAAAATAAGCTCAAAAAATGATTCCTTAGATTTCAATCGCTAGCAAGAAGTTCTAAGAATTTCATGAATCACGAAACTAGAAAAGAGTAATATGAATGAAAAATAAAAATGGTATGAGCTAGAAATTATCGACGAGAAAGATTTACCTTTACAAAGTAGTTATATAGTTGCATATCTAAATTTATGGAAAAATTATTGATGCGAAAATCATGTTATCAGTTTTAAAAGTCACATTCATGAAAGAAATATCTGAATTTCAGCTGAAAAATAGAAAATATTATAAGCCTTAGAATCTTACAAAGGTGATAAAAATGACTGGATGGAATTTATTTTCTTCGTTATATAATTCCGAGACTAGATGCAGTAAAAGATGCAGAAACTTATAGATGTCCTCAAAAAAGATTGTATGAGATGAAATTAAAATAATATACTTACTTTATAAACGTTTGAGTTTTCTCTCTCTCTCTTGTAAAAAATGTTACTGGTATTTTATTTGATCTAGGGAACCAGATTATTTATTAATATATGCTATACAATATTTATATATATAATCAAAAAATGCATTATAAATTAATTTCTTATTCTAAAACTAAAATTAATGTAAATACCAATATAGTTAGAAAAATTATATTAAAATTTCTGTTAATTAAGTTGAAATGCTTTACCAATCAGAAATCATTTTAAGTAAAAATTTTTGATTGATTTTATAAAAGTTACATAACTGTATGCGTATCAATAAATACTTAACATACAAATACTTACACCTATTTTCCAATACAAAACTAACTATTGCTTGAAAACCTGATTACCATTTTATTTTAGTAGTTTTCAGACATTACTTTAAATATTGTGTAATGTACTAATATTAGTTAGTATTGGAAACATTTGTTATACCTATCTAAAAGTTCAAATAAAGACAACTATCTGATACCTTCAAATGGCAAGAATGTTTACTGTGATATTGTTATAGAACTCAATTAACCACTCATTTTGGTATTGTTCTTGAAGATTATGCACTTTGAGTGAATGGTATTGAAGATGATGATGACCTACTAAAATTGCCCCATAATCTTATCTTCAGTGCCGAAAATGTTATTTCCCTAAAATAACATTTTCGGCACTGAAAAAATTTTAAATAAAAGGTGCCAACATTACAAAATATACACTCTTGCAGTTGTTTTAATTATAATTCTATTTGTGTGACAGATTATCCTAAATATTCGGAAAAAGTTTCCGTAATAATATATGTCTTATTGATATTGTGTACTATTAATTCAAATATATTTAATTATGTGTAACACAGAAAGCGATGATGAAATTGTTTGTCAAATAAAATAATTGCGATAATAAAAATCATTTTAAAGGAAAAGCGAAATAGTTCATTTATAAACACTGAAACAACCAAAAATATTTAAGAGCTATATTTAAATATATTTTTTTGAGAAAGAATACGTATTAAAATGAGAAAAATATCAAAATTGGAACTTCATAATTTCTTCTATTATAATACAAATATATAAAGTGTGATCACTAGACGAACACGTGAATTATCAAGTTTGAAAAAGGATTAATTATAATTGCAAAAACATTTTTGAAAGAGTTATCTATACAAGCAGGTTTATACGAAGAAACATCAACTCGTAAGAGAGACGAGGAAAACTTAACCGGTTTAAAAAGATTTTAAATATTTATTAATATTTTCAAATATATAACTTTTTCTTTTAATTTATGACTTTCCAGTATATTTACTAATAATGACGTTTAAAAAGTATCAAGCGAATGACGTATTTTCTAATAATTCATGATAAAATAATGTTCGTTAAATAAGTACACATTTCTGTAAATTTGAATGAATTACTTACTTATATAAGACTTTTCTGTTAATATTTCCATTTATATACAAAAAAATAGATTTAATCAAGAGAAATCCAAGGTTTCCTTTAAATTTTAATGTAATATAACTGTAATACATTTGTATATAAAGGAAAATTTTTTATCTGAAAATATGAACAGAAATCTTTAGGTATATGAGTATCTGAACTACAAAAATGAATGTGTTTTGATAGACACGTTATTTTTTGAAGTTAGAAATATTTTGCAATAGGTATGAATTTATTTTGACGTCAGAATACTTTGCGACTTTTTGTCAAGTAAAAATTATTGATCATGATTGAATGTTTTAATTCAAGGTTGAATGCACAAAAAACATCTGTACAACTCTTCTAAATTTTTATGTGTACGAAAAATCAATAAATACATCGAAAAAATCTCATTTTGGGGAGAAAGTTTTGAACGTTTTCAGAAAGGTTTCTAAGGAGTCTTTTAGTAAAACGTTTTCCCACTTTTTATAAAATACATTTCTAATATTGAAGAAAATCTCAAAATTTCACATAAATTTTTCGAAGTTTTGTTGCGTAAAGAATTATGAATTGTGTTTTAAAAATATTTTAAAGGGGGAGACATTTTCTTAGAGATAACTTATTTTTGGGACCAAATATCTTTAATGTTTTACATTTTAAGGAAAAATTGCTTTAATAATAATGAAATAAAATTTTAAATAAAAATTTAATATTTAAATTTGCAGAATCAATTAAAAATATATTTGTATATTGGAACTATGAAAAATTTGGAAGTATTGACTAACAAATAAATTTCAAATTACATTTTTAATTAAAATTATCCATTTATAAATTATTAATGAAGTCATAACTGATTGCAACATAAATGATAAATTATAATCGCATATACAAAGTGAAGATATTACAAATTTCTCCCATTGACTTATAAATTTTAAGTTAAAAATTTTCTTTACAGTTTCCTAGAAATTACAATTCCAATGTCATTTATATTTCTGAACACATATTCATTCATATGGAATCATATTAGTGAAAAAAAATTACAACATTGGTTAGTTGGGTAAACTTTTTCATTACTAAATATATATTAATCAGAAAAGAGAGAGAGTTATTATTTTTATAAATATAATGTGTGCTGTGTTATGTTAGGGGGAGAAAACGCAATTTTTCTCACTTTTTAAACAGAAAATATTTCTTGAATATTTTCTTACTCTTAAAAATTTTTTTTTCCAGATTTTTATTTCTTTCAATATAAAGGTTTATTAATAGACTGATAATCATGAAAAACCATTCTATATACATTTCTGGCCCCCATAAAAGTAAATCACTGATGAAAGCCAGCAAATCATGTTAAATTAACAGCATGCGTTTGCGGAGATAAGATACTGCAAATCATTAGCATTGCAACTCACACGATATTTGGAGCTATTGTTCAAGTGCTATATAAAGGGAGAAGAGACTGCCCATTAACACGGTAATTGTTTCTCCGTGCGTTTTTTTTACTTAACCTTTATAACTATGCCTTGTAAGAGACAGATCGTCTCTCGATCAAGTTTCTGAGTACAAGCTAAAAAGAATATTAACCAATGGGTGTTATAGATTATCCTTTTGAGAAATCGATGATCGTGTTGGACGAAAGTAAATAACTATGATGCGGATCTATGATTAATGGGTGTAGTAGGGAACGGCGGACTAATGAGACTCATCGCACCCACATCATTGTAGGCATATTGTGCTGAAGGCAGTAATGGTTCGGTGAGTCTCATTACAGCAAAACAGATTTAGTCTGTAATCCATCATCTTGTATCCACTCGTTGTATACGACAGATTTTGCAGCTGAGTGGAATGTCCGAAAGGTGTCCATAGCTTCATTTACTCTTGTCTCTAAACCGCTGGTGTTTACACAACCAGTGATGCAATGAACGAAGAAAACGGACAACGGAAAGGAACGAAATTGTCTTTACTGACAACTCTTGCTTTTGTCAGAAATGTCACAATGGTCGAATTCGAGTCTGGAGACACTGTGAAGAGAAACCATTGAATTGCTATGTTATGTTACGTAACACAACGCAACGCTGTTATTACAACCAATGGTTGGGGGTATTATATTTCACTGTCCTATTTCTTTAGTACGTATTTCAGTACACCGAACAGTTAATTCTACACCTATGAAGTTTAGGTGCCCTTTGTTCTCTCATATTATCAACACTTTTCATTAGCTATGTTCCAAAAAGATAATGCCCGACCACACATGGTATGCAGTGCTCAAGCGTTTTACTTTTCCCATCAGACTGAATTTCTACGTTACCTGTGTATTTTCAAGGTATATCACCGATCGAATACACATAGTGAATGTTTGCACAAAAATTATCCTGAGCTACATCACTTGTTTCGATACTAATTTAACTTTGACAAAATGGAGAAGTTTCATGGACTGCTGTACTCCAAGTATACATCTAAATACTGATTTTGTCAACATACACACTTCAAAAGAACTTTAATTATATTATCTTTGTACAGTGTTTCATCTGCTAAATAAATGTTTCTGTGATGTCACCGATCTTTCTTGCATTTTAGATGGTCAGAAATGTAGTTGCTGATGAATAAGTTATATTAATTACCATTTTCTGTGAATATTATTATTCTAGTATCAAAAATGTGCTTAACAATAAACCATAATTTATGAGGCTGTATTAAAATCATTAATTAGATTAATTTTAATAATTGGTATTATTAAATTACTTAAAGTGATTCCATTTTTTATAAATTTATAAGGAAGGAAATTTTGTCCTTAATTTATGTTAAACTTACTTCTTGTTAATGCATTTTAAAAAATATCTTATAAAACTCAAATATATTAAATACTTTAAAAATAAAAATATTTGTGAGCTAAAGTATTTTACTTTTTGTGAAAAAAATGTACATTTATTCTAATCTAGCTTCAGAACAATAGAAAGAATGTAAGTGCTTAGCTGTATGCATTTCGTCAAAGCAAATTTAAATCTTTGCTGTTTATAAAAATAAAATAAATTCTTTTGATGAGTATGTTTGTGAATTATTGCGTTAAATTGGCTATTATTGCGTTAAATATGCAAAACAAAATACTTATATTTTAAGTTTTATAATATAAACTCTCAATACAAAGAAAAAATTAGAAAAGATATAAAAGAAAAATCCTGTATTGTATAAATGAAGATTTAAGAAAATCTTATTTATCTATGAATATACTAAAGAAAGGAAAATGCGTTCCGTATATTTTTGCTTTTTTGTTATTGAAATGGAAAATTTATATCTAAAAAATATGCTAGTATAAAATTAAAAAAAAAATAATCGAATAAAAATTCCTTAATTGTTGGAATAATGCTAACGTCAAGTAGAAATTCTTACATCCGGTTGTCACAAAAACTTACAATTATTCATTGATATAAATACCGATTTCAAAAATATTTCAAATCAGGTAAATGTACTTATCTAAAAGTAACTTAACTTCACACATAAAATACATTTTTGTTACATATTAAAGTATAAAGTCTTATGTATTCTTTCCTTCACAAAATGATTATTAAAATTATAATCATATATTTACACATAGAGCCAAAGAGGTTTTTTATAAAATGTGTTTTATGTTGTTTGAAATTCAATAATAAAAGTTATATTTGTCCTGAATATATCATGCAAATAAATGAATTCAAAAACTGTCGAGGCTTATATGATTGTTTTGAAAATTAAAATAAACTTGATTATATCGTTCATAAAATTATATGAAATATGCTGATAAATTATATGCAAATGTATGTGATAGAATATATATATATATATATATATATATATATATATATATATATATATATATATATATATATATTATTTTTTTATGTCTTTAAAGTTTTCATGTTTCACACTAGAGTATAAAATATGATCTCTCTCTCTCTCTCTCTCTCTTCAACTTTTTTCTTTAAACTAAAACAGTTTTTAAAATAGCCTTCAGCTGTATATATTTATTATGCTTTGTGGTAATGAAAGTTTGAATCATAAATGTTTAGAATAACAATCATTTTGAAACTCATTATTTGAAAATAATTTAATACTATTTAATGTGTGTTTTTGTTTAATCATATTTTTGATATTTTGTGGTTTTTAGTTTACATTTATCTGCATTTATCATAAAAAATTTTCAATATTTCAATTTTTATTGTAGTTAGTTTACAATATAGAAAAATGTGTTGAGTAATGTTTTTAAAATTCACACCAATAAATTACAGATTTTACAATACTATGCTTGCACTATAGCAAGAGGTTATTATAGAAAAATAAATTTTTAATTCATTTGTCTTAGTAATTTTTTTATTCTAGTTGAATTGTACTTTTTGTCTGAAATTAAAACTTTTGATTTCAATTATTATATTTCTTGTAACAATAAATCATCAATAAATAATCATTAAATTATAAATTGGAACCATATAAAATTAAATGTATATTTAAAGTTTATTTATTAACCGAATTCTTTTAAAATATTTTTTCATAACTTGTTTTATAACTGGTTATCACTGCAGTTTCTCTTTGAGTCACGTTTTATCATAGAACTTTCAATTTTGCTTAAACATGATTAATTTTCATTATAATAGATACAAACTAATAAATTAAAACATAATTTTTACATATTGCTATTTCTACAACATTCCATGATATTCATAAGGAAAAAACTTATTTTTTAAAATTATGTATCTGTTTCAGATATTATTATCTTAATGTTAAGATTCAAATTAGATCCCTTCACAAAAGAAGATTTTACATATTGTATTGGGGTTCATGACTATTTACTCTGAAACTTTTAAGGATACTAAAATTTTTCATAAATGATGTGTATTTGCTTCAAATTTTCCATGGAAGCTTTAACTAAAAATTTACTAGAAATTTTGTACAAATAATAAGATACACAGGGGTTTTGTGATGAACTATTCAGCATCACATAACTTATTTTGTTATTCTGTTGTTATTGTTACTAATGACACTTGGACAAACCAAGCTCGCTATGCCTTGGCAATCCAAATTTAAGTCAATTGGGAGCGATTTTCGTTTAATCAGAGCAACACAAAAATGAAAGTTCGACTTTGCTCTTCAAATCCTCCGATAGATGGCAGCACCATAGGATCCACTCTCTTCATTTTGGCATTGATCTGAACGGGGAATAAATTTTCTCTAGACCATTGCACCCATGGTAGCTGCATTTTGTTATTATACATTCGAAAAGTATTACTATTTAATATAAATTTTAAATTTTCATTTTATTTCAAATGCTTGTTAGAATAAACTTGAAGAAAATCATTAATATTATGACAATTTATTTATTTTCATATGTTTATAAATTATTTATCATTTCATATATATAATTAAACTTATTTCTTATTCATATGAGTATGAATATATTATAAATGATTCAACTTATATTTGATATTCTATTTTAAATCATTTCTATCTATTTTTAAAGCAGCGGTTAAGATTTAATTAAGCATCTGTTTATATATATATATATATATATATATATATATATATATATATATATATATATATATATATATATATATAATATATAATATATATATATATATATACATATATATATATATATATATATATATATATATATATATATATATATATATATATATATATATATATATATATATATATATATATATATATATATATATATATATATATAACTGGGCTTTAATGATATTTTGAAGTTGAGAAAATATCATCATATGTTAAGAACTAATGTCATAAATTTGGTTTTTTGACTTTATAGAATGTGGGATATATATATGTATATATATATATCCCGCATTCTATAAAGTCGAAAAGCTAAATTTATGACATTACTTCTTAACATTTGATGATATTTTCTCAACTTCAAAATATCATTAAAGCCCAGCTACTTATAAGTTAATTTATAATGTTTAATTATTTTTGACCTAAATTTGAATAATATGAGACCTTGAATATTGATTTAAATCTATGGATGTGAGGATTTGTTGAAGGGTTCATAAAATGATTTCTTCTAATTTTTTGAGTCGAAATAGTATATTGAGTTATTCCTGTAACCTAAAAATAAAAATACATCAATTTGTATAATAAAATAAAATTGTGTTTGAATATAAAAGAATAGCAGGGCTAATCTTATTCGCAGTAGCCTTTAAGAATATAAAGTAACAAAATATTTTTATGATTTTGTTGGTTACAAACAACATTTTGAGTTTATTCTAAGCATCAATAGACTTAATAAATTTCTTTTTGAATCGTTACTCATGATGATGTGATTATTGTATTTTAATTACTTTAGAACATCAATAAATCTACTTTCTATCAAATAAGGAACTTTTTCTAAAATAAGCTACGAAAGATCATTATTTTTCATATTTTATTCATTATTTTATTTTTTTGAAGTATTTTCACGATTTTTTCCAATGACGTATCCACTCTGACAAAATATTTGCCGACAGAGACGTTAACTAATTTTATAAGATAAAATGTTATGAATAAAAGTATTTGTTTAGGGTTCCTTTTTTCTTTACGGAAGAAAAATTTTTATTAATTTCTACATAATTCTGTATTTTTAGGGAAAACAAATTATTTTAACAATAAAGAGGTAAATAATGAGTGTGTTTATTTAACTACTGTTAATTATTATTTGATACTTTTACGTGTTTAAAGAAAAATATCAAAATCATACAAAAACTTTTTCACATTCATTAATTTAATCTAATAAATGGGATTTGTTTTCTTGAAAAATTCTTCTTTATTCCTGTTCTCTTATAGTATTAGGAATATCAGTGAGCGAGAATGCATTTTATCTTAGTTTTATTCTTTCTATCATTCTCCATATAACCCTTTTTTTACACGAAACATTACTTCAATGTTTTTAAATATACGATAAAGATTTCTTATTACATATTTTAAACATTTACCCGTAAAATATATCATGATAAATGTAACCATGTTTATCTTTTCACAGAAAAAATCAGAAGATGAAGAATTCCAATTTTTAATCGATGTCGTAAATGTGTAAAATATGAATGTCATTAGAATATTGCTGTATTATAATCTAGACATCAGATTATAGTTTTTAAAAAGAAAATTAAAAGACAAATTTGACTAAGCTTATTTAGTAAAATTATGGCACAAAACTAATTATTTTTAATTATATAACTTTGCGTGTATGAATATGTTTGAACAATGGAACTCAGAAATGTTTAGTTCTTATCAGAAGACATTTAATGAATGATAAATAACATTTATCATATCACAGCACTAGTTTCAAGGGAAACAAAGGAAATTTGAGGACAGATACCATGTTTGCTTAGAATGAGATTCAGTAAGTGTAATGATTGGTTGAGATCTCACTAAGAGAAAGCACAAGCCGCGCCTACAAGGTATAGTGATTGGCTCTGGTTACATTTTATAGTTTTAAGGTTGTTATTGTCAAAATATTATGTTTTATGCTACACAACGTTTCTTTTTTTTTTTTTTTTTTTTTTTTAAAGTTTCACTCTGCGATTTCCAATGCTATCCAGAAAAAGTGGGATGGGTCACCACGGAAATCAGATTTTTACTCATTAACTTTTGAATACTAAATTCGCTTGAATTATTCAGTTGAGGATGCAGAATTTTCAATAAAAAAGCCAATTTTTAAAGGGTGATCATAAATGAAGGAAACATTAGTGATGTATTGAGATTGATTTGCTTGTTCCTTAATGGTTATTTTTTGCGCATGACAGCTAATTAGATTGGAACCTACAATTTAAATTGGATTTTGAATCACTGTAAGCATTTAAACCCAACGTGGGAATTGCCTACGAGCTATTCAATCGAAAGCAGATTGCTAACCATTCAGCTCACAGGTAGGCGGTCATATATAAAGATATGAGAATGATATTCTGAGAGAGGCAAAAGGAATCCTATCATAAATAAACACTCCGAGTAATACATATGGGGGAAGTTTGTTATATCTTATCAAGCATTTGATCAAATATTCAATATCGCTAATGGCTTATATTACATCTGGTGTCCATGACAAAGTAAATAAAACTCACTTCTTTCTTCTTCATTTTCTTGTTAGACAGCACATAAAATTCAGCATTTTAAGATGAAGATTATCTGCATTTTGTTGATAAATAAATATAACTATTTATAGCTAACAGATGAGAATAATAATAATGAAGAGAATTTGTCCATTATGTTTCTGTTTAATCAGATGATATGTAAGCTTATGAACAATTTCTATCCTATAACTGAGATATGTGTATTTTAAGAGATTGCTTATTCAATCTGTATGCTATTCTATTTAACCATGTTAAAAGAAGATTGCAAAATTTTGTCAAAAAAATTGAAATATTTGTACGTGTAATCCATGGCACAATCAACCTGCAAATATAGGTTTTTGATCCATGTTAACAGGACTTTATTAAAAAATAGCAGAGCAGAGTAACATTTATTTTGAATATATGTATCTATTTTGCTATATTGTTCTAATATTTGTTTCGCAGTTCCTTTTTTTTGAACTACTATTTGTATGAAAATGGTGCTATGTTTTCAATAATGTAGAACAATCTTTCTTTTGTTACGTTATCACTTTCTTCTAGGGGAATACATTGTTAACTTTTGTTTGGACTGTACATTAATTAGAAAGCTTAAAATTCGCATTATTGATAGTGAAAGTTTTTAAGCTATATTTGGTTTAATTAATGTCTGTTTGGGAAGTGTGTTCGAGTGTTTTAAACCTGACATTTTTTGCCTAGATCATTATCAATATAATGAATAATTGTCTACTATTATTTATTAAACTGATGCGTGTTTCGTACCTAATGAAATGATGTAAAATTATTCAGAGTTTCATTATATTTGAGAAAATTAGCTTTCAGTTAATAATGGTTTCAGACACAACTTCCTATGCAGAATTTATCAATCATATCACCACGTTAAATATGTTAGTGGAAGTTTAGTTCACCCTGGCTATGTGTGTGCATGAGATTTTAAAATTCTCTCAACAGTTTATAACACGAAGTGTTTTCAAATAATTTTAGCCTTGGTCGTTGTAAATGAAAAGGATAAACTAATGATTCCGACTAAGTGTTTTCTTATTGAACTAATCATATTTGTTAAATTATAATGGAATAATTGAAATCTTTTTTTATTAGATTAGAAATCTGCCTATAAATTAACTTATGAGTAAAATAACTTCCAGTGATAAGAGAGATAATAAATTATTAACGCTTTCTTCTATTTAGATATCAATTTGATGATTTAATCAATAAAATTTATTATTATATATCAAATGTTTGTATCAGTCCTTGAAAATACAGTAACTGAAGTAACTTTTGAGTAAGATATTATCAATTAACAGAGTAAAGTATATATAAATTTACTTCATTCTCATAAAATGTACATTAAAGATTGTCAGAAGAAATATTAATATTCATATTGAATCACGAAATTAAAGGATAGTTAAATACATAAAAAGGTCTAGAACAAGAATATCAAATATATATTTATATAGATTCTGCATATAATAATATTGCTCACAAATTTATGCATCAATAAAGATTAAAGTATAAAAATGTTAAGAATATAGTTTTGAATGTAATTTATATTTTATATACTATATTTTTGTTGTACTATAAATTGATATTTTAAAAACTATATATAACAAGAATGACAAATTTTTTAATTTTAAGGCTTAGCTTTAATCAGATAAATTCAACGTGTTAAAAATGTTTTTGGTAGTCCTTTAACAAACTGTTAATAAAGCCTTATTAGCCTGTTAATAGATAAGTTCATACAAAATACAACCTAATCAGCAATATCTCAAAAATAGGAGATTTTTGTTTTCAAATTTAATCTGCTTTAAACCTATTAAATCTTTCTGTTTATTAAAGTACGAACTATAAGATTTTGGTAACTAGGCATTGATATTAAAAAGAATGTGAAAATTTACACTCATGTTAATGTTCTAATTATTTCCTTTATTTTCGTTCATTAGATCTGATGTAGTTGAAGTACACTACTGGCCATTAAAATTGCTACACCAGGAAGAAATGCAGATAACAAAATGATATTTATTGGACAAATATATTATACTAGAAATAACAAGTGATTAAATTTTCAAAAAATTTGGCTGGATAGGTCCTGAGAAATCAGTACCCAGAACAGCCACCTCTGGCAGTAATAACAGCAGTTATACGCCTGGGCATTGAGTCAAACAGAGACTGGATTGCATGTACAGGTACAGATGCCCATGCAGCTTCAACACGACGCCACAGTTCATCAACCGCAGTGACTGGCGTTTGGTGACGAGTCAGTCGCTCGACAACCATTGACCAGACATTTTCTATTGGTGAAAGATCTGGAGAACTTGCTGGCCAGGGCAACAGCCGAACATGTTCCGTATCAAGGAAGGTCCGTACAATACCGGCAACATGCGGTCGGGCATTATCCTGCTGAAACGTAGGGTTTCGCTAGGCTCGAATAAAGGGTAGAGCCACGGGTCGTAAAACACCAGAAATGTAACGTGCACTGTTCAAAGCACCGTCAATGCGAACAAGAGGTGACCGAGACGTGTATCCAATGGCACCCCATACCATCACGCCAGGTGATGGGCCAGTATAACGATGACGAATGCACGCTGCCAGTGTGCGTTCACCACGATGCCGCCAAACACGGATGCGACCATCATGATACTGTACACAGAACTTGGATTCATCTGAAAAGATGACGTCTCGCCATTCGTGCGCCCAGGTTCGTCGTTGATTACAGCATTGAAGGCACTCTTGTCTATGACGCAGTGTCAAGGGAAGCCGCAGCTATGGTCTCCGAGCTGAGAGTCCATGCTGCTGCAAACGTCGTCGAACTGTTCGTCAGACACTTGTTGTCTTCCAAACGACCCCGTTTCTTGACTCACGGCTCGTGACGTGGTTGCACGATCCATTACGGCCATGCGGATAATATGCCTGTCTTCTCGGCTGCTAGTGATAGGTGGCCGTTGAGATACCTCATGGCGTTCCGTATTACCGTCCTGAACCCATCGATTCCATATTCTGCTAACAGTCATTGGATCTCGACCGACGCGAGCAGTAATACTGCGATAAGATAAACCGCAATCCCGGTACGCTACAATTCGACCTTTATCAAAGTCAGAAACGTGTTGGTACGCATTTCTCTTTCTTACATGAGGCATCACAACAACATTTCACCAGGCAACAACGTTCAAATGCAATTTGTGTATGAGGAACCGGCTGAACAATTTATTCATTTAAATACAATGTAGGTGCCGCTAATGGTGCCTGCTCTGTCTGAATGCGCTGAAAAGCTAATCATTTGCATATCACAGCACTTTCTTCTTTTTGTATAAATTTCACGTCTGTAGCATGTCACCTTCTTGGTGTAGCAATTTTAATGGCTAGTAGTGTATATATATATATATATATATATATATATATATATATATATATATATATATATATATATATACGAGTGGGAAAACAGATGAATAAGTGGTGAACTTTATTCGTCTGTTTTCCCACTCATATACATATATAAGTTTTAATAAGATCCAATTTTGAATAAGTAATATAAAACTTCAACAAAAATAAATTCCTTTGAAACATTAAGATAAGAATCCAAAAATATGGAGGATCATTATCTATCAGTTATAAAATCAATTATTTGAAAACAATAAATATAATACGAAATGTATAAATTGATTCGCATTAACAAGATTTGCCTTAAAAATCCACAGGTTCTTTGTGTGATAAAGAAAATCGCATATTGTTCTTTTTATTTTATTCATACAAGACTAGCAAAAGCCTAGAAAACACAAAGATGCCAGGCATCCATCGGGTCGCCGCTGTCAGCCGCCTTGGCCAGCAGCGGCTCTCCACTATTTGGCCTCGTCAGCTCTGTCAATAAAGTGGTCGTTGTCATTGCTGCTAGGCCGGCAGTACAGTCCGCTGCTGGCCCAACGCCGAGTGGCCAGTAATGCCTTATTTACCGCATGTGGCCCATGTAATTGGCAGTACATGTCCATATACGATTATCCTTCGGGCCTTTGCCGTTTGGCCGATGATGGCCGCTTTCACCGAGATAGGGCTGGTTATCGTTATTTATTTATTTCTATAAAAACTTTATTCATTTTTGTCTGTTAACATTGTATATATTCTTAAAGTTAATATGTAAGTATTGGAAATCCATTAAAGTAATACTGCATATATTTTTTTTATTCTAAGAGACAATTGTTATCCATGTAAATGTCAAATATCATTAAGTGCATTTTTAGTTCTTAATTATATAAAGAATAAAAAATATGAATTACTAACTCATATTTTAGATCATTTATTTCAACAATGATATCTAAATTTTACAAGTTTTTTAAATAATTGAAATAATTTTTATACTTTGTTTTTAAAGTAATTTTTTGTTATTATAGAATTTCATTATTTATAAATTTAAAAAAAATTTTTTTTTGTGTAAGCAAGTGTCAATTCATTGCAAAAACTGAACTTGAAGGTATAAAAAAAGGAATTCCAGTTGTTTTATGATAATTTTATAGAATTATTTTTAAATATACACACACACACACATGTATTTTTTTGTATATAAATTAATATTTCATTTTCCAAATCAATTATGTCCATGCAACAAGATGTTGTGTGAAATAATAAAAAAAAGTATGAAGATTAACATTTCTTATTGCATATTAAAATTAACACAACAAAAGCCAATATATAAGTAAAAGGTCCAAATATTAATGGAATTAACATTTTTCATTTATGATAGTACTGAAAATAAAAAAAAATATCTATTATTTTTATATTTAGAGTTGAAAATAATTTTTTCAATTTTTTTTAACACTTTTAATTTACAAGTTTTTCTATTTTTGTGGTCCACCTTCCGAATTAGTACTCTGGAACAAATTCCTCCCATTCTGAAGATTAACACTAGGTTGTAATACTCTGAAAATAAAAAAACAGAATTGTTAAACTGATTCAATTTAATACGAAAATAGAAACCCCAGGATGTTAATAACAGCTCAGGTGAAAAACAGAAAAAATTGAGTTTATATGTTAATATAAATCAGGTGAAACTTCATGTATAACTCTGATTTTCATATTTAGGTGTTATTTCACACTACTATCCATTTGAATAAGGAGAATCCAACATAACTATTTTTAAACTTATAATATTTTACAATTAAATTTACAATCAAAGCAAAACAAACCAAGCACTTGAATAGTTAAAACAACCTAACAAATATATATATAGTCCAAGGGTTTAATTCCACACTTTGGTTGTAAATGCCTATAATTTTGTAAATTTTCATACAGAATTAAAAACTCATAAAAATGAATATTACTAATACAATTTTTTATGATGGAATCTTTTACTTAATTTCAGTTTCATCTCTTTAAAAAAGGTGGGATGTTTATTTGTAACATTATTTCCACAATGAGCATGCTTGGGAACTAAACACTGGTTGTTTTGCGTTATGATAAGCACCTAATCGGGACATGTGCTTCACAGCCCACGGGCTCTCGGTCCGGAAAACACATAGGCACTGTAGGCCTTGGCCCACTGTGGTCTGTCGTCCCAGACTTTAGTTTTAGTTTATATCCATATTGATATTTCAATATATATATCTATACATACATACACATTACAATAAGTAACACTAAGTAACAAATAAAAAAAAAATCAACATTCATCAATTTTAACAATTCTAATATTAAAAATAGAGACAAATAATTGGGTTAAATGAAAATAATTTCAGTTGAAGGACTTAATAGAAATTCTAAACATCTGACTTCAAAAATTCAATGTAATGTTTTAAATAGAATCTTACATTTTCCAGATTATAATAAAAAATGTAATTAATTTATAACATACACTTTGTATTTCATGTTTTAAAAAAATCATATTTTGAACTAATAAAAAATTGTTAATAAAATATAAATCAATGATTACCAAATTATTTTTTACACATAAACTACGATTAAAAAAAGTGAAGTTTATGAAATGATAGTAATTAAAATAAATACTGATGAATTTTAAAACATATGGGCAACCTCAAATTATTTATAAAATATTATATGCTGAATCTTATTAACATAGAATTTAGTTTTTTTTTTACAAGTGATTACAGATTGATGGATTTTAATGCAAAAGATGTCAATGTTAATTAATACAAAATATTTACAAATTTTGAATACATGCATTCTAGCTGTTGCCCAGTAAATTTACATCACAAGTAATTAACATAATTATGAATTATTTGGAAGTAAAATGTTTTACATAACTTTTTAATTCTTATTTTATATATTTATAAGTATTAAATTTATATTTAATCCAATATTATTAGAAAATAAGTTATAGATTCTGGACTATAGTTTAAATAGGTGCAATTTACATTGGAGTGGGGAGATGTAAGAAACACAAAAAGCTTCAAAGCTAATGTATAAAATGAAATATATGCAAGCATATAGCCATCAATAATAAATATAAGCAATAATTTCTTACTTTGTTTAAAAATATTACCTATATTTACTTGTTAATAGTATTTATAATTACAATTATTTGCAAATCTTATATTAACTACGTTTAATTGCATTAAAATTAAATTATTTATGAATATTATTTACAATTATAATTATTTGCATAAATTATATTCTTAATAAATATTAATTACAATTATTTGTTAATACAAACAATTAACAAAAATTGTAACAAGGAAATAAATAATCTGGTTTGTAAGAAAAATATTAAGGAAAAATGTGTATTTATGGTTAGATGTGGTCACAGATTGAGACTACATATAAGCATAAAATACCTATTAAAATAGATATTGTTCATCATAATTATATCACTTAACACAGGCAGATGTGAATTATTAAATATGAAAATGAAATGAATAAAACATTTTTATTCTTACATATTTTAAAAAACTGCTTAAAATTAATATAAAAATTATCTTAATTTTAAGAAAAGTCAAATGAATAAATAAATTTGATTTTACATTCAAAGCTTACAGTAAATGCATATCAAAACTAAAAACAGAACATTATAAAGATTAACTTATTTATCAAATGTTTCCTGGATATTCTTATCATCATTTATTTAAAAAATGTTTTTATAAAAACAGTTAAAGTAAAACTATATTTTTCAACTCATGATAACATTTTTTTAAATTTTACAACTGATTAATTTGCATAATCAGAACTAATCAATTTGTAATTTTAATTTCCCAACTTAGAAAAAAAATTCTTATCGAAAAATACTTATTTCACTTTAAATAAATATGTAATAGAAGCACTTAAAAGATTTCAGAAATTCATACGCTGTTCTTAATTTAATGATTAAAAAAAAACATCAGAAATATTTCAAAATTTATTGTACATTTAAATACACTGCTGGGCAGTTGCTAAGGATGGATAACTCTATCATCCGTAGCAACCACAAAATGAAAGGAAACAAAATGTGGGAAATTAGAATAAGTGCGGGATATAGTAAGAAGAAGTATGCTTATTCAAATTTTTTTCCCACGTCTGTTCATCACGTGATATCGTTCATAAGAGCTTTAAAGGTTTTGCACGTTTGTTGTTTCAGGCCAAAGTTTTACAGGAAAGATTTAATAGACGCACATAAAATTTTGGCATGTCATCCCGACATCACTTAGATGATTTTATACGTGGCCGAATTATTGAAAAGATCGAAGAAGGGTGAAAAATAACAGATGTTGCTAGGGAGGTCGACATCGCTCACAGAGTTGTTTCACAGCTGTGGAAGTCATTTAAAACTACTGGAATGTGTAGTAGGTGGCATGGGGAGGTCGTGTTAGAAGTATGACTCCTGCAGAAGACAGATATATCGTCCTATCAGCCAAAAGGAACAGGCGCACCACAGCTCAGCAGGTGGCAAATCAGTTTCTTGCTGCCTCAGGAAAGCAGATCTCCCAAAAAACTGTTGCCAGACATTTGAGGGGAGGAGGACTATACGCCCGCAGACCTGTTTTGTGTGTCCCATTGACCTGACAGCACCGTACTGCCCGATTGCAATGGTGTCGTGAGCACCGCAATTGGACTGAACAGGACTGGGCATGC